>CM055118.1:445497010-445624510 GCA_029206835.1 Rana muscosa
ATATTCCTCATATGCGCCTGCTGTACCATGTACCCCCCCCCCCCCCCCTCCCCAGATCTCTGAGCTCCTTATGCAGCTAAAAAAATAAATATATATATTATATCGATAGACAATCGTTTTGCCTTTCATTTTAAACTGAATGGGTTGTTTTACAAGGTGAGGGTTTACATCTACTTTAATTATTATAGTAAAACACTAGCCGATACTTTGTGTCTCTCGTTCATTTTGGCCTGTTGGCTCTGATTAAAACCTTTCTGCTGATGCCAGTCAAGTTCCTCCACCCCAAACTCGCTCATCCATGTCTTTATGGACTTTGCTTTGTCCACTGGTCCAAATCATTTGGTGGAGGGGGGGTTATGGTGTGGGGTTGTTTTTCAGGGGTTGGGTTTGGCCCCTTAGTTCCAGTGAAGGGAACTCTTAAGGCGTCAGCATACCAAGACATTTTGGACAATTTTATGCTCCCAACTTTGTAGGAACAGTTTGGGGATGGCCCCTTCCTGTTCCAACATGACTGTGCACCAGTGCACAAAGCAAGGTCCATAAAGACATGGATGAGCGAGTTTGGGGTGGAGGAACTTCACTGGCCTGACCTCAACCCAATAGAAAACCTTTGTGATGAATTGGAGCGGAAAATGCGAGCCAGGCCTTCTCGTCCAACATCAGTGCCTGACCTCACAAATGCGCTTCTGTAAGAATGGTCAAACATTCCCATAGACACACTCCTAAACCTTGTGGACAGCCTTCCCAGAGGAGTTGAAGCTGTTATAGCTGCATTGGGTGGGCCAACTCAATATTGAACCCTACGGACTAAGACTGGGATGCCATTAAAGTTCATGTGCGTGTAAAGGCAGGTGTCCCAATACTTTTAACAATATGAGATAGATAGATAGATAGATAGATAGATAGATAGATAGATAGATAGATAGATAGATAGATAGATAGATAGATACACAAAATATATATATATACCAGGGCTCAAAATTTTAAGTCCTGAGCTACTAGCCAGGCCTTAAAGGGGTTGTAAACCTTTGTGTTTTTTCACCTTAATGCATCCTATGCATTAAGGTGAAAAAACACCCGCCCCCCCAGCCCCCCCATTTTAGATCACCCGGTGGAGATGCGCTCTCGGGGTTCTCGGCTCTTGAGTGGATAGATTGATAGCAGCGCAGCCATTGGCTCCCGCTGCTGTCAATCAAATCCAATGATGTGGGCGCCGGGGGGGGCGGGGCCGAGTCCGGCATTCATGACTATGGACGCAAAGGTAACCCCCCCCCGGGAGAGCGCTTCTCCTTGGGGGTTATATGATGCAGGGAGGAGCCGCGAGAGCCGCCGAGGGACCCCGGAAGAGGATGTTTGGGGCCACTCTGTGCAAAACGAGCTGCACAGTGGAGGTAAGTATGATATGTTTGTTATTTAAAAAAATAAAAAACAAGCCTTTACAATCACTTTAAGTGTTACTCACCACCAGTTGTCCCACCCAACCCCCACCCTGCCCTGCCCCTAATTCCTGCCTTTAAACACATCCTCGTAAATAATCTCATGAAATTACACTGTTAAATGTTTTATGCAGAATTAGGTTACAAAAATAATTATTAACAACAACAACCTTATTAGTACCCATCAATGCAGTATCATCAGTGCCTATCAGTGCAGCCTATCAGTGCCCATCAATGCAGCCTATCAGTGCCTATCAGTGCAGCCTATCAATGTCCATCAATGCAGCCTATCAGTGCCCATCAATGCAGCCTATCAGTGTCCATCAATGCAACCTATCAGTGCCTATCAGTGCAGCCTATCAGTGCCCTTCAATGCAGCCTATCACTACACAGGGATCACAGGGAGGAATCGGGAGGAGAGCTGGCCGGATCACACAGAAAGAGGATCTCCTGCTGTGACACAGTTGGAACTGAAATGCCAGCCGCTTTCAAGCCTAGTCCCACCTCCTGGATTGGCTCCTATGATAGATGTCACACTACTTCAATTTCTTGGCATTGGACCAGTGTGCTGTCTATGATAGGAGCCTATCCAGGAGGCAAGACTTTGTTTGAAGGAGTTCCCCTCTCTGTGGGATCCGGCTGGCTCTCCTCTTCCTCCTCTCTCACTTCCCCACAGTTTCCTGGACGATCACTGGGAGCAAAATTGGCTTATGTTCAACCCCGCCTGCCGACGGTGCGGATACGGCTCCACACTCTTCCTCAGCTTATTTCTACTTGCCTAATGTGAGCAGGCAAGTGGGAATTTTGAGGGCTGTATATACTGTATATTTGTAAAAGGGTTCAGAAATTGTGTATATATATATATATATATATATATATATATATATATATAGCCGCCTCACCTCTCTCCCTTTCTTTATCGGTCATATGGCTGTTGTCTAGGGGTACCTGGGAGAGAGAGATAAAACACACCACGGCCCATGTCCTCCGTAACTGGGAGGTGAAGGCCAGAAGATTGGGCTTTTGAGTAGGTGTCCTAGAGTCAAGTCCAGTCCTTCGTCCCTGACTCCTTTGCTTAGTAACCCGAGTTCCACACAGTGAATAGGTACAACTCAGTTTTATTCTTCCAAGCAATAAAACAATCTTTCTCCTTTGGAAAATGGGGACAGATTGAGGCACAATCCTTTTCCTTCTTGCTGCTGCCCACTGTGCTGTCACCAGTGGTGAATAGTCACTGCCACTGACTAGGTAATATAGAACGTGAATTACCTTCGCTCACTTTGCCCCTGTCAGAGGAAGAAATCCGTCCAAGGGAGAAGTGGAGGCCTCTCCGTCACCAGCGATGCTGCGCCGGGCTCTTCAGAGAAGTTACTGCGCAACAGTCCTCACAAACTCAGACAAGGGCACCCAAAGAGTTAGGGCCCCCTCGGATTCCTCCACCCTCGCGGAACTCAGTCGAAGGTACTGAGCCCCAGGAATCCGCCATAGTACCTCACCCCAGGCTAAAGGTGCCTGAGATGGACTCCATCCCTGCTCCAGCCAGGCCAAGGGCGCCTAGGCCTGAAACACCGGAACGCCAGCACCCAAGCTGAAGGTGCCTGGGTGCGGCCGCGTCCTCCAACTCTCTCCCCCAAATCAGGGCGTCCGCCCCTATGTGACCTCTCCATTTGCGTTACAGCGGGTTCCCCACCCTGCTGTACCAGCTCCAGGGGAGGACAAAAAGGCACAGTTTGCCATGTGAGTTCAACTCCGACCCAAGGCAACAACGCCACCTGCAGGCCCCAAGGAACCCCACACCACCAGAGTCCTCACATAAATTCAAACACCCGCTACATATATATATATATATATATATATATATATATATATATATATATATATATATATATATGTATACACTGTATATACTCGAGTATAAGCCGACCCGAATATAAGCCGAGGCACCTACTTTTACCACGAAAAAATGGGAAAACGTATTGACTCGAGTATAAGCCTAGGGTGTCCATCTGCATGCCTCACTGTGCTTCACTTTTCCTCACTGTGCCCATGCCTCACTGTGTTCATGCCTCTCTGTGCCTTACTGTGGCCATGCCTCACTGTGTCCATGCCTCACTGTGTCCATGCCTCACTGTGCCCATGCCTCACTGTGTCCATGCCTCACTGTCACTGTGCCCATGCCTCACTGTGCCCAATCTCCCTACCTGATCTCCGGCGCTGTGTGACTAGACTGACATTTAACATGGGAGTCTATGGAAGGGGTGTCCGGGTTTGAAAAATCGGTGCTCCCCGGCCGTAGGTCCCCTGGACAACAAACTTTGCAAACTTGTATATGAAGAGTGGGGATACATGTGTGCTAAGTTTGGGGGACCTAGGGCCGGTCGGTACTGGGTCCCCAAAATCACCGGAGAAATTACCGTTTAACATTGGAGTCTATGGAAGGGGTGCCCGGGTTTGAAAAATCGGTGCTCCCCGATCGTAAGTCCCCCAGACACTAAACTTTGCACACTTATAGAGGAAAAGTGGGGCTACATGTGTGCCAAGTTCGGGATCAGGCACACAAAGTTGAAGTTGGACACAGACTCGAGTATAAGCCGAGGGGGGCATTTTCAGCACAAAAGAATGTGCTGAAAAACTTGGCTTATACTCGAGTATATACAGTATATATATATATATATATATATATATATTGTGACAGCAGGAAGGTAAAGTCACCTGGTTGCATCCAGGGGGGTAGGTATATTTCTCCCAGATTCAGGCTTTATGCCGACTTATACAACTAGGGAGGGAGTTGATGAAGCCCAGCTGAGGCTAGTGGGCTCATGGATGATTCATACCTCTAGGGAGAGTGCTGGGCGTCGTGCAGGCAGGGAGTTGATGAGACCAGCTGAAGCTTGTCAGCTCGTTTAAGGCCTCTATAAAAACTCCCAGCTTCATTAGGTGTTTGCTCATGCCTGGACCCAGACCTGTGTGGACTGTCTAGGGAGAGTGAACCCCTGTGCGGTGAGACAAAGCCTGTGTGGCTATTTGTTTGGACATTTACTAAACCAGGGACTTAGGGACTAGGACAGCACCAGGCTGATCCCAGTTGTTAGTTTAGGAAACCTGCATGTTTAGTCAGAGGTCAAGCTGACCAGGGTTTATTTTGTTTATGTTTCTTTTTGCTTTGCTGTGTTTTTGTCACTGTAAATAGAGAAATAAACCGCACCCTTTTGATCTTGAAAACCACAACCTCCGTCTGCTGGGCCTGTTTTTGTGTGGGGAGCCCATCCAGGGGGTCACACACACCCGCTGCCGAGCTAACCCCCTCACAGTTGGTGGAGAACCAGTGGCAGTTTTTTTTTAAGCCAGCATGGAGGAGATACTGAAACAGCTGGCTCTAGCAAATGCCAATCAACAGCAGACAAATGCAGGTTTGCAAAAGAGCCTTGCAGCTCAACAACAGAGCTTCGCAGCCCAGCAACAAGCCCAGCAGCAATCTGAGGCCCGCTTCATAGACCTGTTGCAGAAGCAAGAGCAGAGACTACAACAACAGATGAAAGCAGTAATGCAGCAACGTCCGCAGACCAGTGAGGAAAGCCGTCCCACTAATACCGCGTCCTTTGGGGTGAGTCGTTTATTGACAAAAATGACTGGAGAGGATGATCCAGAGGTATTTTTGACCACATTTGAAAGGACTGCTGAAAGAGAAAAGTGGCCTGAGGAGCAGTGGGCTGGACTGGTGGCTCCTCTGTTAACTGGTGAATCGCAGAAAGCTTACTATGACCTAGAGCCTGACCAAGCAAAAGACTATGTGGTGCTAAAAGCTGAAATATTGGCAAGGCTGGGTGTCACCCTGGCTGTCCGGGCTCAGCGTGTGCATAACTGGACTTTCCAGCTTGGAAAACCCCCCAGGTCTCAAATGTATGATCTCATTCACCTGAGCAGGAAGTGGCTACAGCCAGAGACTTTGTCCGCACCGGAGATTGTGGAACGTGTTGTGATGGATCATTTCTTGAGAGCTCTTCCTACCGCCATTCAAAAGTGGGTAAGCCATGGAGACCCAGAAACGGCCGGTAAACTTGTGGATCGTGTAGAGAGATACTTGGCTGCAGAGAACCTGACGGCCTCTTCCAGAGACTCTCGGACTTTCCACCCTAAGACCAGACCATCCCCAGGGGCGGATAAGATGATTCCAAGGGGTGAGGGTGGAGAGAGTGAGAGGGTGGGAGCTCTGCCCAGGGTTTGGCGAGAACAGCCTGGGAAGTCGGGGGCTCAAGAGGCAGCCAAAAGGATTGTTTTCTACCGCTGCCGGCAAGCGGGACATATTGCAGCAAATTGCCCGGTTGTGGAGGAACCCATGCAATGTGACTTTCTGACGGACAGACGTCAGTCGCTGTGTGCGACAGTCGCATGCACTGCCATTCGGGGAACTGAGAAACATTTATGCAAAATGTGTATTAATGGTAGAAATGTTATGGTATTACTGGATTCAGGTAGCCTTGTGACCCTGATAAAGGCTGAATTAGTTAAAACAGAGGTCTCTGGGAATAGCAAGGTAGCTGTTATTTGTGTGCATGGGGACACCCGAGAGTATCCAGTGACTACAGTGTGTTTCAAGACCCCCAAAAGTACCCTCTCTCATCCAGTGGGGTTAGTATCTCAACTACCGCATGATGCCATTGTGGGAAGGGATTTTCCGAAGTTCTGGGAACTGTGGGATGATCCTGAGCCCCCCACTGGTGCCCCTATGTACCAGGAAGGTGATAGCCAGAACTCCTCTGAGAGTGGTGAGGACTCTCCAGAATTTCCCTTGTCAGTATTGGCAGGCGAGACTCAAGAAACTGGAGAGGAGCCCACCTCCTCAGACGAAAACCTACCGTCTGTGGAGTTTTCTGATCTTGAGGTTCACAGGGAAAATTTTGCCACAGAACAGTTAAAAGACCCCGCCCTAATAAAGGCACGGGAAAACGTAGTGGAAATAGATGGCGAGTTAGTGAACCCAGATAATACCTGCACTTACCCATACTTCAGCGTAGAGAAGGACCTACTGTATCGGGTGGCAAAAAGGGCAGAAGAAACCGTTGAGCAGCTTGTGGTGCCCAAACCTTACAGGAAGTTGGTGTTGGAGTTGGCCCATGGGCACATTCTTGGAGGTCATCTGGGGATAGAGAAAACCCGAGAGAGGGTATTACAGAGATTCTATTGGCCTGGGGTGATGAAGGACATAGAAAATTATTGTTCCTCCTGCCCTGTGTGTCAGAGGTCGGCCCCGATGCCACATTTCCGTAGCCCGCTGGTCCCTCTACCCATCATTGAGGTCCCGTTTGAGAGGATCGCAATGGATTTGGTAGGTCCTATAATCAAGTCCGCTAGGGGGCACCAGTACATATTAGTTATAATGGACTATGCCACCCGTTATCCAGAAGCGATCCCTCTCTGAAATACCTCGGCCAAAACCATAGCCAAAGAGCTATCTCTTGTTTTTAGCCGGGTGGGTATTTGTAAAGAACTGCTTACGGACCAAGGTACACCCTTTATGTCCCGGGTTATGAAAGAGCTGTGTAAATTGTTCAAAGTGACGCAATTGCGTACGTCTGTGTATCACCCCCAAACCGATGGGCTGGTTGAAAGATTCAACAAAACCCTAAAACAAATGTTGAAGGAAGTGGTGGATAGAGATGGAAAGGATTGGGACTGTCTACTTCCTTATTTGATGTTTGCTATTAGGGAGGTGCCCCAATCCTCTACGGGATTCTCCCCCTTTGAGTTACTGTATGGGAGACACCCAAGAGGGCTGTTGGATATTGCCAAGGAAACTTGGGAAAGTGAGAGTTCTCCCCACAGGAGTGTGATTGAGCATGTCGCCCTGATGCAAGATCGAATTGCACAGGTAATGCCCATCGTGAAGGAACATTTGGCCCAAGCGCAGTTGGCACAGCAGAGAGTGTACAACCGTGGAGCCAAGACCCGTACCTTTTCCCCGGGGGATAGGATATTGGTACTTGTCCCTACGGTTGAAAGTAAATTCCTTGCCAAATGGCAAGGCCCCTACGAGATAATGGAAAAAGTGAGCGAAGTGAATTACAAGGTCAGACAACCAGGAAGGCGAAAGCCCGAACAGATCTATCACGTTAATCTGTTGAAAGCCTGGAGGGATAGAGAGTCCCTAGTCGCAGAAACTTGGTCACCAGCTCAAACTGGTTGCGTGATTCCGGAGGTTGGAATAGCAGCCACCTTGTCACAACCCCAACAACAGGAGGTTAAGGAGTTTGTGCTTCGCAACAAGGAGGTGTTCTCTGAGCTGCCGGGACAAACATCTGGGGTAGAGCATGATATTATTACCCCGCCCGGTGAAAGGGTGAAGTTAAAACCCTATCGGATCCCAGAGGCCCGACGGGAGGCAATACGGGAGGAAGTACAGAAAATGCTGACCTTAGGGGTGATAGAGGAGTCCCAAAGTGATTGGTCTAGTCCCATTGTGTTGGTGCCTAAACCAGATGGGAGCTGGCGATTTTGTAACGATTTTCGTCAGTTGAACAAAGTTACAAAATTTGACACCTACCCCATGCCACGTATAGATGAGTTGATCGACCGGCTGGGAACAGCCCGATACATGACGACTCTTGACCTCACAAAAGGGTATTGGCAAATTCCCCTGGCCAAGTCGGCCAAAGAGAAAACCGCATTTGTAACCCCAGACGGGGCGTTCCAATATAAGAGAATGCCGTTCGGGTTACAGAATGCGCCGGCCACATTCCAGCGGAAAATGGACCAGATACTGAGGCCCCATCGGAAGTATGCTGCGGCTTACCTGGATGACGTAATTGTCCATAGCACAGATTGGGCCTCACATCTGCCAAAAGTGCAAGCAGTCCTAGACTCTATCCGGGAAGCAGGGTTTACGGCTAACCCCAAGAAGTGTACCATTGGGCAGGAGGAGGCCAAATATCTTGGGTACACCATTGGCAGGGGAGTAATAAAACCCCAACTCAACAAAGTTGAGGCCATCCAGAGTTGGCCACGTCCCAACAGCAAGAAGCAGGTACGAGCCTTTCTGGGAATCGCGGGTTATTATCGGTGCTTCATTCCCCACTTTGCTTCTAAGGCTGTGCCCCTAACCAACCTGACGAAAGGGAAAGGGTCGGTCATGATTAAATGGACCCCCGAGGCTGAGGCAGCATTCCAATTCTTGAAACAAGCCTTATGTAGCCAGCCAGTGTTGTACTCACCCGACTTCTCTAAAGACTTTGTCGCACAAAGTGATGCGTCAGATGTGGGGTTAGGAGCAGTATTGTCCCAGGTCTGGAACGGGGAAGAGCACCCAGTCATTTACCTCAGCAGGAAGTTGAAGTCCCATGAGGTAAATTACGCCACGGTTGAAAAGGAGTGTTTAGCGGTGAAGTGGGCTCTAGATTCCCTTCGGTACTATCTGCTAGGTAGGCACTTTGACATGGTTACGGATCACGCTCCGTTAAAGTGGATGGCTCAAAACAAGGAGACAAATAGAAGAGTAAATAGGTGGTTCCTGGCCCTACAGGAATTCAACTTCACAGTAAAGCATCGCCCTGGCGTTCAAATGGGGAATGTGGATGCTTTGTCTCGAGTACATGAATGCCTGATTGCTGGTGTTCCAACCCCAAGGTTAAAACAAGAGGGGGGGTATGTGACAGCAGGAAGGTAAAGTCACCTGGTTGCATCCAGGGGGGTAGGTATATTTCTCCCAGATTCAGGCTTTATGCCGACTTATACAACTAGGGAGGGAGTTGATGAAGCCCAGCTGAGGCTAGTGGGCTCATGGATGATTCATACCTCTAGGGAGAGTGCTGGGCGTCGTGCAGGCAGGGAGTTGATGAGACCAGCTGAAGCTTGTCAGCTCGTTTAAGGCCTCTATAAAAACTCCCAGCTTCATTAGGTGTTTGCTCATGCCTGGACCCAGACCTGTGTGGACTGTCTAGGGAGAGTGAACCCCTGTGCGGTGAGACAAAGCCTGTGTGGCTATTTGTTTGGACATTTACTAAACCAGGGACTTAGGGACTAGGACAGCACCAGGCTGATCCCAGTTGTTAGTTTAGGAAACCTGCATGTTTAGTCAGAGGTCAAGCTGACCAGGGTTTATTTTGTTTATGTTTCTTTTTGCTTTGCTGTGTTTTTGTCACTGTAAATAGAGAAATAAACCGCACCCTTTTGATCTTGAAAACCACAACCTCCGTCTGCTGGGCCTGTTTTTGTGTGGGGAGCCCATCCAGGGGGTCACACACACCCACTGCCGAGCTAACCCCCTCACAATATATATATATATATATATATATATATATATATATATATATATATATATATATATATATCTTTATATAGATATACAGTATAAATACATACATATATAGATAGATATATATATATAAATAACAGATATAATAACAGCAGGCCTTAACTGCTCAGTAAGTATCCTCCATGATTTTATCTGCATGTTTAAGAATTTAACAACATTTTATGTATCTGTCCATCAAGGCTTTTTATATCTTGGGACTGGGAGAGAAGATATATACTGCACAGTATATGTATGAAACATATTGCTTCTTTGATTAAAGGGATGATTAGATTATTTTATTTTTTTCGCTTTTTGGTATAACTATTGTACTTTCTTATATATCTACTTGTTTGCTAACTTTGAAAAATCCATGTTGCTTGGCAATATATTAAACCTTTAACGTCTTACAGAAAGTAGAAATGGGACTGATCAGAGCCTAAATACCTTACAGCTTGTCTATAAATTAGTCATCCTAGAGTAATAGCATTTGTTATAATGTTTGCTATTGTTAAGCTTATTACAAGAAAAGACTGGTTCAGCAGTCAAAAACAAGACGAAAACAA
Source organism: Rana muscosa (assembly GCA_029206835.1). NCBI lineage: Eukaryota > Metazoa > Chordata > Amphibia > Anura > Ranidae > Rana > Rana muscosa. The sequence continues at coordinate 445,507,297 of CM055118.1, forward strand.
GTTGGTGGTATGAACTGGTTTCCATGTGATTTCTTTACAACTTCAAAAAGTTTTTTAGGCTAGTTAAAAGAACCTACCATTGAACACACGTGTAACAGGTAAATTGAAAAAAAATATATACTTCCAGATTGATATGCTCACTTTCTTAGACTTAGTTCCTCCTTGGGCATTTTTTTCACATTTCAAAGTAAGGGCTTTCCATAAAATGTTGTCATCTGCAGCCAGTTCAGCCTCGTCCTATGGAACCATGACGGCTTTCAAGTCTTTTGTAAAGGTGGAATGGCAGGTTGTTGGCGGTCTTCCTAGTTTCCACTTTCTTATAGGTGATGGCATCCAACACATTGCGACCTTGGGTATGCAGTGGTTTGGTAGGCCAACTGTGGCCTTTGACAATACCTTCTTCTATGTTCTGCATACCACTGTATTTCAAGATTTCCTCATTTGTGATTTAGTCTCTGTATGTGGTGCACAGAATTCTCCACAGACATTTCTGGTGAAATTAGTTAAATTTTTGAGTGTTTTTTTTTTTTTTTTTGATCTTCCAGGTTTTGCTGGCGTATAGGGTAGTGGGAATAACAATTGTATTGTATAGGTCAGGGTTTCCCATCCAGGGTTTCCCATCCAGGGTTCCATGGAACCCTAAAGTTCCTCCAGGGGTTGCTAGGGGTTCCTTGAGCAATGAGCAATTTCTGCCTCTCAGATAAGTTCCCACTGACACCAGTGATCTTTTTAGTTATCTGTAAGGGGGTAATTCTTCCCAATGACAACAAATGTATAAGACCATTCTTTCCACTGACCATCACACTAATGTGTTGTTGTGAATATGGTAATTTTTAGCAGGGGTTCCCCGGCGAACTTTGCGCGTCCGCTGTTCGCCAAACCGGCGGACATATGGCCAGTGTCGGCCCAAGACATTGTGCTGCCTGGTACCAAAAATGAAATGCTGCCCCCCCCCCCAAAAAAAATCACGCCCACCAAAATGCCCCCACATCCATTATTTTATATTATGATAACTAAAGTGGACCTGTCATGGCTCTATACATGTATATAAGAGTGTAAAGAGGACCTGTTATGGCTCTATACATGTATATAAGAGTATAAAGTGGACTTGTCATGGCTCTATACATGTATATAAGAGTGTAAAGAGGACCTGTTATGGCTCTATACATGTACAGTGCCTTGCGAAAGTATTCGGCCCCCTTGAACTTTTCATCCTTTTGCCACATTTCAGGCTTCAAAAATAAAGATATAACATTTAAATTTTTTGTGAAGAATCACCAACAAGTGGGACACAATTGTGAAGTGGAACGAAATCTATTGGATTTTTGAAACTTTTTTAACTAAGAAAAAAATGAAAAGTGGGGCGTGCAAAATTATTCGGCCCCCTTGCGTTAATACTTTGTAGAGCCACCTTTTGCTGCGATTACAGCTGCAAGTCGCTTGGGGTATGTCTCTATCAGTTTTGCACATCGAGAGACTGAAATTCTTGCCCATTCTTCCTTGCAAAACAGCTCAAGCTCAGTGAGGTTGGATGGAGAGCGGTTGAGAACAGCAGTTTTCAGCTCTTTCCACAGATTCTCGATTGGATTCAGGTCTGGACTTTGACTTGGCCATTCTAACACCTGGATAAGTTTATTTGTGAACCATTCCTTTGTAGATTTTGCTGTATGTTTGGGATCATTGTCTTGTTGGAAGATAAATCTCCGTCCCAGTCTCAGGTCTTTTGCAGACTCCAACAGGTTTTCATCCAGAATGGTCCTGTATTTGGCTGCATCCATCTTCCCCTCAATTTTAACCATCTTCCCTGTCCCTGCTGAAGAAAAGCAGGCCCAAACCATGATGCTGCCACCACCATGTTTGACAGTGGGGATGGTGTGTTGAGGGTGATGAGCTGTGTTGCTTTTACGCCAAACATATCGTTTTGCATTGTGGCCAAAAAGTTTGATTTTGGTTTCATCGGAGCAGAGCACCTTCTTCCACATGTTTGGTGTGTCTCCCAGGTGGCTTGTGGCAAACTTTAGACAAGACTTTTTATGGATATCTTTGAGAAATGGCTTTCTTCTTGCCACTCTTCCATAAAGGCCAGATTTGTGCAGTGTACGACTGATTGTTGTCCTGTGGACAGACTCTCCCACCTCCGCTGTAGTTCTCTGCAGTTCATCCAGAGTGATCATGGGCCTCTTGGCTGCATCTCTGATCAGTCTTCTCCTTGTCTGAGCTGAAAGTTTAGAGGGACAGCCAGGTCTTGGTAGATTTGCAGTGGTCTGATACTCTTTCCATTTCAAAATGATCGCTTGCACAGTGCTCCTTGGGATGTTTAAAGCTTGAGAAATCTTTTTGTATCCAAATCCGGCTTTAAACTTCTCCACAACAGTATTACGGACCTGCCTGGTGTGTTCCTTGGTCTTCATGATGCTCTCTGCGCTTTCAACAGAACCCTGAGACTATCACAGAGCAGGTGCATTTATACAGAGACTTGATTACACACAGGTGGATTCTATTTATCACCATCAGTCATTTAGGACAACATTGGATCATTAAGAGATCCTCGCTGAACTTCTGGAGTGAGTTTTCTGCACTGAAAGTAAAGGGGCCGAATAATTTTGCACGCACCACTTTTCAGTTTTTTATTTGCTAAAAAAGTTTAAAATATCCAATAGATTTCGTTCCACTTCACAATTGTGTCCCACTTGTTGGTGATTCTTCATAAAAAATTAAAATGTTATATCTTTATGTTTGAAGCCTGAAATGTGGCAAAATGATGAAAAGTTCAAGGGGGCCGAATACTTTCGCAAGGCACTGTATATAAGAGTATAAAGTGGACCTGTCATGGCTCTATACATGTATATAAGAGTATAAAGAGGACCTGTTATGGCTCTATACATGTATAGGAGTGTAAAGAGGACCAGTCATGGCATTATACGTGTATATAGAAGTATAATAAGGACCTTACATGGCTCTATACATGTATGTAGGAGTATAAAGAGGACCTGTCATGGCTCTATACATGTATGTAGGAGTATAAAGAGGACCTGTCATGGCTCTATACATGTATGTAGGAGTATAAAGAGGACCTGTCATGGCTCTATACAGGTATATAGAAGTATAAAGAGGACCTGTCATGGCTCTATACATGTATATTGGAGTATAAAAGGACCTGTGCTTGGCCGGCGGCCACGATGCCACCCACGATCGCTCCACAGAGAGCCAGAACGGGGATCTGTCAATGTAAACAGACAGATCCCCATTCCGACAGGGGAGGAGAGACAGATCTGCTGTTCCTAGTGATTAGGAACAGAGATCTCTCTCCTCCTCCAGTCAGTCCCATCCCCCCCAGTTAGAAACACCTCCCCATTTAACCCCTTTCCAGACAGTGACATTTACACAGTAATCAGTGCAGTTTTATAGCACAGAAAGCTGTATAGATGTCAATGATCCCAAATATGTGTCAAAAGTGTCCGAACCTGTCCACCGCAATGTCGTAGATCACTGCCATTACTAGTAAAAAAGTTAATAATAAAAATGCTTGAAGTGCAGCGGGGAGTGGAGCGGGCAATTTGCCTCACAGTGCAGGGGGCAGTGCCAGGACAAAGTCAACTAGCACCCAGGGCGAACATGCCAAGCTGCGCCCCCCCCATGACCAATTATCTTACACACACACACACACACAAATACATTATATATATATATATATATATACACACATATATAGTGCAGAGGTCAGAATTGGATAGATTACAAAGTACAAGGATCAGGAGCAGTGTGTACAGTGTTCAGAGGTAGAGTATGTACAGTAATATACAATGTGCAGAAGTCAAGAGCAGTAAACTGCAGAGTACAGAGACCAGGAGTATATACACCCTAGTGCATAGCAGTAGCCCCTATAAATTATATCAAATTTAGTGTATGTGTCATTATCAAATCTGACCAAGTGAAATATATAGCACATGAATATGGAACCAAAATACCAGTGCTGCAAACAAAATTATGAAGGGGCGAATCCCAAAACATATAATGCGAACAACTCATAAATATTCAATTACATATCACATGTGGGACCAAAATCCCTGTGCTGCAAAAACATTTTGTGAGGGAACTGTAAATAAAAAATGTAAAATACTATAACATATAATGTGAAACACTCCCAAATATTCAAATAACTCTAGTCAAATTCTTATGGTTCATTTGTACACAATTTGGTTTTGGAGTTACTACCAAACTCCCAGTGCTGCAAATCAAACACACAGTGCAAAGTAATATTAAAGTGCACTATAAAAAAACAGTCCACTAGAGCAGTGGTCTCCAAACTGCGGCCCTGGGGCCGGATGTGGCCCTTTGCTTGCCTTTATCTGGCCCTTGAGGCATTATTCCTGCCAATGACACCAATGATGGGGCATAATTCCTTCTACTGACAAAAAAAGGGGCACTATTCCTCCCAACGACACCAGATCGCACATTGTTAACTCCCACTGGGCACAGTTCGGCCCCCCTGAAGTCTGAAAGACAGTAAACTGGCCCTTTAGAGAGTTGAGACCCCTGCACTAGAGAGCAAGTGCTCTTGTGCACATTGCTGGATCGAGATGGGGCTCAAGCAAGTGGCTGACAGATTCCTCCATCCACACAAGTTGGATGGATGTGGGAATTGTATTCTGACAGCAGGGACTCTCCCCTATCAAAATACACTGATCAGCACTGCTTCCGTTTGGCTGCAAACAGCTAATCGAACAAGGATTTCCAGCAGAAGTGGATATAACAATCGGTTTCTGTCTAACAGAGAGGGTTACACATAGATTAAAAAATTCAGACCCTGCTGAACCCAATGAATTCTTTGCTGTGTATTCAGTTTTACCTTGTACTTTGCTTCAGCGGGCTCTCTGCAGTTCTGTTACTGGTCCCCTGCAGCTCCTGTGTCAGTTAGGAGTGACAGTGGTCACACTCCAGCCTCCAATTTAGACCATACAGGGTTAATCTTCCTCTATATGTGATAGGGAGGAGGAGGAGAGCACTGGAGCTGGCTGAAGCATAGAATCAAGTACAAAAAGACTATACAGTGCCCCCCTTCCCCCCCTCCCCCATGCTGCAAGAGTGGACTTTCTTGAAGTTGGGCTGGGATAAGAAATCACATCCTTTGCTGTGTAATGTTATATTCTTGAACAGGTTAGGGATTAGTGTGATATTTCAGGTGCTACATATATGTAATCCACATACACATTATATCTTATTAAAAAATCATTCTTTTTAGAAGATATAATGTGTATGTGGATTACATATATGTAGCACCTGAAATGTCACACTAATTCCTAACCTGTTTAAGAATTTTACTCTCAATAAACCTGCAGTGTAAAGTGCAGGGCACGTTTATAATCACAGTATATGGAATGCAGAGCAGTCGGGACTCACAGTAGAAGAGGATCCAGCCTGTCATCCGTGATTTACACACCTTCACTCTGCTCTGGAGGAGGAGCGCTTTCACTTTGCTGTGTGCTGGGCGGGAACCAAAGATCGATGCTGCAGTGTGAGGTTCTCTTCCTGCTCCGCCCACATGCACTTTCGCTGGGACTGTACCACCTCCGATCCAGGGGGGGGGGGAGTCATAGGAACTCAAGAAGGGAGCCTAGAAAGGGGTGCATCTGCTGCCGCAGAGCATTGAGCAGGAGCGCATAATCCTTAAATTAGGCAGGCAACAGGGGCATACAAGTTTTACAGCTACATTTTGTGGATAGATTTTTCTGCTCACAGCTTTGCCGCCCCCCTAAAAGTGCCGCCTGGTACAATGGTACCATCTGGTCCCATGGTAGGGCCGGCCCTGCATATGGCGCTGTTCGCGGCCGCCATATTCTTTTACATTGTGGAGAACTTTGACCCATGACACATCCATCATGTGGTACAGGACAGCCAATTGAGACATTTCAGCACATGGACATACCCCCTACCTTATAAATAGACCTGATCTGGCTGCCATTTTACATTCTGTCTTTTGTCAGTGTAGGGAAAGGTTGCTGTGTGGAGAAGGGACAGACTGTATCACTAGCTATTAGGTCCACAAAAGTCCTTTTAAGGACTGGTATAGGTGTACTATTGTTTGGTGTGCAGTATATAGGGTTGTAATACACTTATAATATACTTTCAAATATAGAAAGCATATTATAGTGCATCATTGTGACTGCAGTGCTGAGCGATTCTGCAGCTGTCTTTTGTCAGTGTAGGGAGGGAGAGGTTGCTGTGCTGTGTATCAGGGACAGACTGTAATCACTATCTATTAGGTCCACAAAAGTCCTTTTAAGGACTGGTATAGGTGAACTATTTGGTGTGCAGTATATAGGGGTGTAATACATGCATAAAATACTACCAAATATAGAAATCATATTATAGTTAATTTCAATTGTGCAGCATTGTGACTGCAGTGCTGAGTGGTTCTGCAGCTCTTTTGTCAGTGTAGGGAAAGGTTGCTGACGTGTCGCAGGGACAGACTAGCGTCAAAAATCGCTAACTAATAAAGGTCCACAAAAGTCCTTTTAAGGACTGGTATAGGTCTACTATTTGGTGTGCAGTATATAGGGGTGTAATACACGCATAAAATACTTTCAAATATAGAAAGCATATTATAGTGCATTTCTACTGTGCAGCATTGTGACTGCTGAGCGGTTCTGAAGTGATACTACAAAGAGTGACAAACGCAATTAGAAAAAAAGTATTATAACTGGTGTGATAGACCAGTGGCCCCCCAAAACGACAGATTGAAGCGGGGTGTTATATACCTTCTTCCACATATACTGCACTTCTCTAGAGACTTTTGACACAGGGTCATTTAAAAAAATGACAGGCAGAGGAAGAGGCAGGCCCTTCCGCAGGAGTGGTAGGGGTAGGGCAGAAGCCAAAGTGGGAAGTTGCAGAAGGTGCGTTCGATTACGTCAAAGGACGCACCAGACTTGGTTGAGTGGCTCAGTCAGCCTTACTCTTCTGCACCCTCCTCATCCTCTCTATCTGCACCCTCTTCACTCTCTGCTGTGTGCACCCCCAAAGACACTACCACCAACACCACCACCACCATAAACCCTCCGCTTGAGTCACTGGAATTATTTTCCGATCCATCATAATACATTTCCAATGTGCAGGAATTCTTGGCATTGGATCAGGAAGAGGAGGTAGCAACAACCGCCACTCAGCAGTCTGACGACAGTACCCAGATCAGCCCAAGGAGGTTGGTCCCCGCTGTTACTGCCTACTCCGAGATCTCTAATTATAGTGGTGGGGAAGGTGACGTTGATGATTACGCTCCGCAGTGTGAGCTTTTTTTAACATGTCCGCTGCTGACAATAGTGTTGCCATCTGCAGCCTTTGAAGTCAGCGCATAAGTCGCGGTAAGCCCAACACTCACCTAGGGACAACCGCCTTAAGAAGGCACATGAACTCCCATCACCGAGCCCAGTGGGAGCAACGTCGTCAGAACCCACAAAGCCACACTCCAGGCTCTCACCGTCCAGCCTCTTCTACTTCTCCTTCCCCTTCTCCTCTCTCCTCACAATTGTCCTCCACTCCACCTTCCATCATGCCGTCCTCAAGTTTTTCTGGAAAAAGGCAGGCTTCCGTAGGCCAAATGTTCGAGCGTAAAAAAATGGTTGACCGCTGGCTTGTCAGAACTGATAGCCCGCCAACTACTGCCATATAAACTGGTGGACTCGGAGGCCTTGCGAAAATTTGTGGCCATTGGAACACCACAATGGAAGGTCCCAGGAAGGAAATATTTCTCACAGAAAGTGTTCAGCGGCAAGTGAATGTATCTCTGGCAATCAGTGCCGGTGCCAAGATACATCTGACCACAGACACGTGGTCTAGCAAACACGGGCAGGAAAGGTATATAACTTTTACTGGCCACTGGGTGAACATTATGACGGCCGTCAAGCATGTAACCCGTGGCACCCGTGTAGATTTGGTTTTACCGCCACGAATTGCATGCAGGCCTGCCTCTTCTTCTCCTCCTCCTACTCCATCCTCCCTCTCCTCCTCGGCTGACTCCTCCTTTTCCGCTGCTACCGTCTCTTCCGCTGCGCCGCCCAAGATCCCCAGAACCTATTCGACATGCCAGGTGAGACGTTGTCATGCTGTGCTGCGTCTGTTGTGCCTAGAAGCCAAGAGCCACACTGGCCCTGCACTCCTTTCAGCTTTGCGTTCACAGGAAGATCAGTGGCTAACACCGCTCAATTTGACAGTTGGTAAAGTTGTGTGCGACAACGGTGCCAATCTGCTGAGCGCGTTGAAACAGGGCAAAATTACACACGTGCCATGCATGGCACATGTCTTGAACTTGGTCGTGCAGCGATTCGTTGTCAAATACCCTGGGGTCCAGGACGGCAGGCAAGGAAAAGCTCGGCCCATTTCAGAGGACCTTACACGGCCATGGCTCGCCTTGCTTGACATTCAGCGGCGACACAATCTGCCGGTCAGACGTCTTATTTGTGACTGCACGACGTGATGGAACTCAACCTTGTATATGCTTGATAGGCTGCTCCAGCAGAAACGTGCAGTTAACGACTACCTGTATGAACTCTGCGGCAGAACAGGTTCTGGGAGCTTGTATTTTTTCACCGCGTCAGTTGCTGCTCATGCGCGACGCATGCAGACTTTTGCGGTCATTTGATGAGATCACCAAAATGGTCAGTCGCAGCCATGGCGCCATCAGTGACATCGTACCTTACGCCTTCTTTATGGAGCATGCATTGCATCGTGTCATTGATCAAGCCATCCAGGAGCAGGAGCAGAAAGATGAGGAAGTCGCAATGCTGGATGAATTCCCAGGGGGGGCTACTCCATCTGAGACAAGTCAACAGGAGTCTGAAGAGGAGTCAGAGGAGGATGGTGCCGGGGCGGATGAGGAGGAGCAGGAAGAGCATGCTTTAAACCTTTCTGGGATCCCTGTTGTTGTCCGTGGATTGGGGGAGGAGAACGAGGACAACATTATACTGGATGATGAGCAGGAGCCAGGCCACCACACCGCTTCCAGTTTAGTGCAAATAGGGGCCTTCATGCTTCAGTGTTTTAAGAGGGACCCCCGTATAAAAAGCATAAAGGGCAAGGACCATTACTGGGTGGCAACATACCCCCGGTACAAACAAAAAATGCCGGAAATGTTACCACCATCACAGAGGGCTGTCAGAATGGAGCACTTCCAGGCCTTGCTTAGAGAAATGCTGCATTCTGCTTTTGTGTGCGCTGGCAGAGGAATTTCCACTCCCAGAGAAACAGTTGCGGGTACCAATCCAACAGCGCCTGCAAGAAGAGGGCGGTTTGAAGATGTGTTGGTCACTTCTGATATGAGATCATTCTTTCAGCCGACCCATCGACAGGTGTCATCCGGATCCAGCGTCAGGGAACACCTAGACCGACAGGTGTCCGACTACATTGGGTTAACGGCCGATGTGGACGCTCTGAGAACTGATGAACCCCTAAACTACTGGGTGGGCAGGCTTGACCTCTGGCCAGAACTTGCACAATTTGCAATGGAACTGTTGGCTTGCCCCTCGTCCAGTGTCCTGTCCGAAAGGACGTTCAGCGCAACAGGGGGGATCGTGACCGATAAGCGCACTCGCCTAGCTCAAGACAGTGTTGACTACCTCACATTTATAAAAATGAATGAGGCATGGATCTCGGAGGAATTCAACACATGTGACCAGTAGGGATGAGCCGAACACCCCCCGGTTCGGTTCGCACCAGAACCTGCGAACGGACAGAAAGTTCGCGCAAACTTTAGAACCCTATTAAATACAATGGACGCGAACGTTCAAAATCTAAAGTGCTAATTATAATGACTAATATGCATGTTATTGTCCTAAAAAGGGTTTGGGGACCCGGGTTCTGCCCCAGGGGACATGGATCAATGCAAAACAAAGTTTTAAAAACTGCCGTTTTTCGGGAGCAGTCATTTTATTGATGCATAAAGTGAAAAAAAAAAGTGAAATATTCCTTTAAATATCGTACCTGGGGGGTGTCTAAAGGATGCCTGTGAAATGGCATGTGTTTACCGTGTTTAGAACTGTCCCTGCACAAAATGAAATTTCTAAAGGAAAAAAAGCCATTTAAAACTGCTTGCGGCTTTAATGTCATGTCTTGTCCTGGCAATATGGATGAAAATCTTTAAGAAAAATGGCATGGCTACCCCATCACCACCCCCCCCCCCACCCCAGCCCATTACCAGCCCCTTTGGGTCTTGTTTGGATATTAAGGGGAACCCCGCACCCAAAATAAAAAAAGGCCCTATATACCCTATATGTTCTTAAGTAGAATCTGTTTGTAATTTTGAACAGGTACATTGTTTAAGTGTAGCTCCAGCCAAAAAATCTATTTTTAAGCTTTTTGGAAAACATAGGGAAGGGTTATCACCCCTGTAACATTTGTTTTGCTGTCTGTGCACCTGTTCAGAACATTTCACCTCACTTTCCATCCCAATGTCAAATGTTTTTGAAAAGTGGGGTTTTTATTGAAACAAGGATTGGTGATAAAGCATCAGTAGAGAGGAGACACCTTTTTCCCATATTAACTCTTACAGGAGAGAATTTGCCTTCCTAGGGGTAGATTTCCTCTCACTTCCTGTTGTCTCCTTCCGTTTGCAAGTAGGAGTCGTTTGTAAGTTGGATGTTTGAAAGTAGGGGCCTGCCGTATATACTCAGCTGAAATTTGCCCCTTACATGTTGGTGTTGCCACAACACTGTGAGCCCTCACAGTTACTCTTGGTGGGCGCATGAATGGGCCCTACTATAAATTATTAGATCAAGAATTGTAATTGCATGCCCCTGTTGAAGAGAGGCAGAAAAATTGGGCCTTTGGTGGTGGTGGTGGTGGTGGTGTTGCCACAACACTGTAAGCCCTCACAGTTACTCTTATTGGGGGCAGGAATGGGCCCTGCTGTGAATTATTAGATCAAGAATTGTAATTACATGCCCCTGTTGAACAGGGGCTTAAAAAATGGGCCTTAGGCACTGGTGCCACAACACTGCAACCCCTCACAGATACTGTACTTGGAGCACAGCAATGAGCCCTGTTGCAAAGTATTGCATCAAAAATTGTAATTACACGCCCCTGTTAAACAGGGGCTGAAAAATTGGGCCTTAGGCACTGGTGCCACAACACTGCAACCCCTCACAGATACTGTACTCGGAGCACAGCAATGAGCCCTGTTGCAAAGTATTGCATCAAAAACTGTAATTACACGCCCCTGTTAAACAGGGGCTGAAAAATTGGGCCTTAGGCACTGGTGCTGGTGCCACGTCACTGCAACCTCTCCCAGATACTCTAGTTGGAGTGCAGGAATAAGCCCTGCTGCAAAGCATTGCATAAAAAATTGTAATTACATGCCCCTGTTAAACAGGGGCTGAAAAATTGGGCCTTAGCCACTGGTGGCGGCACCCAGAAACAAAAATGTTCTTCCAAGCTATCATCATGAATCGGATCATTGAGGAGGATAGTCAGTCAACATAACAGGACAGTCACTCAGCATCAGCATAGGCAGTCTTGAAAGGATGTGACATTTCAAAATAAATTATTCTGTTACATCAGCTTCAGGTGCTTGGTAGCTGGTGGTGATCCAAGACTGGTTCATCTTTATGAAGGTCAGTCGATCAACCGAGTCGGTGGACAGGTGCACCCTGTGATCCGTGACAAAGCCTCCAGCAGCACTGAATGTGCGTTCCGAAAGAACGCTGGATGCAGGACAGGCCAGTAGCTCAATTGCATACTGTGCAAGCTCTGGCCAGTGATCCATCCTCAAGACCCAGTCCCCACCGCTCCTTCTTTGACTGACTGAAGCCTTAGCAACTCGTTGTCCAGGACCAGGAGTTTATAACCTCCCAGTCTCTGGGAACGCGTTGCACAGACCTTTCTGCAAGGCCTCCCGGAGATGTCTCATCCTCTGCCCCCTTTGCGACGGTAAGATAAGGTCCGCAACCTTACCCTTGTACCGTGGATCAAGGAGAGTGGCCAGCCAGTAATGGTCCCTCTCCTTGATCCGAAGAATACGAGGATCCTTCCGCAGACTTTGCAGGATCAGGGAGGCCATGCAGCGTAGGTTAGCTGAGGAATTCGGTCCGGAGTCCTCTGGGTCACTAAGGACGACATGATCCGCAGCCACCTCCTCCCAGCCACGTACAAGTCCACGGGTTTCTTGGGACTGTAAATCATCCACAAAGGACTGCTGTTGGTGCTGAGTGCCAGGCTCCACCTCCATGCTGACACAATCCTCCTCCTCGTCCTCTTCCTGTGCGATGGGTGGGACAGAAGGAACACTGTCTGGGTAAAAGGGGCCTTGGAGAGGCAAGGAAGTCCTCCTCTTCCTGCCTCTGTTCTGCCTCAAGTGCCCTGTCCATTATTCCACGCAGCGTATGCTCCAACAGGTGGACAAGAGGTACAGTGTCACTGATGCATGCACTGTCACTGCTCACCATCCTCGTGGCCTCCTCAAATGGTGCCAGGACAGTGCATGCATCCCTGATCATGCCCCACTGGCGTGGTGAAAAAAACCCGAGCTCCCCTGACCCTGTCCTGGTGCCGTAGTCGCACAGGTACTCATTGATGGCCCACTGCTGCGTATGCAGCCGCTGCAGCATGGCCAACGTTGAGTTCCACCTGGTGGGCATGTCACATATAAGGCGGTTCTTGGGCAGGTTCAACTCCTTTTGCAGCTCAGCCAGCCGAGCACTGGCATTATATGATCTGTGGAAATGCACACAGACTTTCCTGGCCTGCCTCAGGACATCCTGTAAGCCCGGGTACCTGCCCAAGAACCGCTGCACCGCCAGGTTAAGGACGTGAGCCACACAGGGCACATGGGTCAGTTGTCCCTGTCGGAGGGCGGAGAGGAGGTTGGTGCCATTGTCGCAAACCACCATTCCTGGCTTAAGCTGGCGTGGCATCAACCACCTCTCGGCCTGCCCCTGCAGAGCTGACAGAACCTCTGCCCCAGTGTGGCTCCTGTCCCCCAAACACACCAGCGCAAGCACGGCATGGCATCTTTTTGCCTGCGTACTTGCGTAGCCCCTTGAACGCCTACGGAGCACCGCTGGTTCCGAGGACAAAGCACAGGAAGAGGCCATGGAGGAAGAAGAAGAAGAGGGGGTGGAGGAGAGAGGTGTGTCACAACCAGTAGTAGCATTTTGGAGGCGTGGCGGCGGAACAACCTCCAACACTACTGCACCTTGTCCTGCATCCTTCTCAGCTGCCAAAAGAGTGACCCAATGGGCCGTGAAAGAAAGGTAACGTCCCTGTCCATGCCTGCTGGACCATGAGTCAGCGGTAATTTGCACCTTACCGCTGACCGCCCTGTCCAGCGAGGCATGGACATTGCCTTCCACATGCCGGTAGAGAGACAGAATTGCCTTCCGTGAGAAAAAGTGGCGTTTGGGAACCTGCCACTGAGGAACCGCACATTGCACAAACTCACGGAAGGGGGCTGAGTCTACCAACTGAAAAGACAGCAGTTGAAGTGCTAGCAATTTAGCCAAGCTAGCATTCAACCGCTGGGCATGTGGATGGCTGGGAGGGAACTTCTTTTGACGGTCCAGCAGCTGGGGCAGGGAATTTTGCCTGCTACAATCGGACGTCGGTGTACTGCTAGCAGAGTGCCCGCAAGTACTTGGCTGTGACACACCTAATTCTACACCTTCATTCCTCTCAGTGAAGGTTTCAGAGAGGACTGAAGCAGTGACGGTGCGTCCATAGAGGGCGCCGGAGCGCCGCCCCCTCTCGCTCCTGCACCGCCGCTGAAAGACAATACACAGATTCATGCATTGCATGAATCTGTGTATTGTCGCCGCTGCCGCGCTGCCCACTATTCATATGGCCGGCCTCCTGGTGAGCGCCGGCCATATGAATTAGAGCGGTGGCCAGCGGTGGGTGTGACTTGGAAGTGTCTATCAGAGCCAGCGGCTCTGATAGGCTTTCCGAATACAGCTCTCACGCTGTAATCGGCTTCCAAAAACTCCTCCAAGGTACGTACGGGGGTGCGTTCCTTGGAGAAGACTGTGGGGGTTTCAGCCAATCAGGTTCACCGGATCTGATTACCGGTAACCTGATTGGCTGAAGCGACATCGAGGGCGGGAGAAGACATCGAGGATGGCGCGGACCCGAGGAAGGTAAGTGCAGGGCTGAGGGGGGCAGGCTGCATTTGGGGGACAAACTGGCTGTATATGGGGGAACAGGCTGCATTTGGGGGACAAACTGGCTGTATATGGGGGAACAGGCTGCATTTGGGGGACAAACTGGCTGTATATGGGGAACAAACTGGCTGTATATGGGAAACAAACTGGCTGTATATAGAGGACACATTGGCTGTATATGGGGGACACACTGGCTGTATACGGGGACACACTGTCTGTATATAGAGGACACACTGGCTGCATATGGGAGACACACTGACTGTATATAGAGGACACACTGGCTGTATACGGGGACACACTGGCTGTATACGGGGACACACTGGCTGTATATAGGGGCACACTGGCTGCATATGGGGGACACACTGGCTGTATATAGAGGACACACTGGCTGTATATGGGGGACACACTGGCTGTATATAGGGGACACACTAGCTGCATATGGGGGACACACTAGCTGCATATGGGGGACACACTGGCTGTATATAGAGGACACACTGGCTGTATATGGGGGACACACTGGCTGTATATGGGGGACACACTGGCTGTATATGGGGAACACACTGGCTGTATATAGAGGACACACTGGCTGTATATGGGGACACACTGGCTGTATATGGGGACACACTGGCTGTATATAGGGACAAACTGGCTGTATATGGGGACACACTGGCTGTATATGGGGGACAAACTGGCTGTATATGGGGACAAACTGGCTGCATTTAGGGACAAACTGGCTGTATATGGGGACACACTGGCTGTATATGGGAACAAACTGGCTGTATATGGGGACACACTGGCTGTATTTGGGGGACAAACTGGCTGTATATGGGGACAAACTGGCTGTATATGGGAACAAACTGGCTGTATATGGGGACACACTGGCTGTATTTGGGGGACAAACTGGCTGTATATGGGAACAAACTGGCTGTATATGGGGACACACTGGCTGTATTTGGGGGACAAACTGGCTGTATATGGGGGACAAACTGGCTGTATATGGGGACACACTGGCTGTATATGGGGACACACTGGCTGTATATGGGGACACACTGGCTGTATATGGGGACACACTGGCTGTATATGGGGGACAAACTGGCTGTATTTGGGGACAAACTGGCTGTATATGGAAACAAACTGGCTGTATATGGGGGACAAACTGGCTGCATTTGGGGACAAACTGGCTGCATTTGGGGACAAACTGGTGGCGTTTGGGCACAGTGGCTGCGTTTAATGGGCACAGTGGCGGCAATTGATGTTTTTTTTTAGTTTGTTTGCGCCCCCCAAAAATTTTGAGCACTAGCCGCCACTGGACTGAAGGTATAGTGGGGTTGGAGATCCCAGCTGATGAGGAGCAAGGAGAGGTCCGCTTTGTTCTTTGGTGTGGGTCTTTAAGGTACGCTTGCCAACGAGCTGCATGGCAGGTCAACATATGTCTGGTCAAGCATGTGGTGCCCAAGCGGCTGATGTTTTGGCCACGCGAGATACGCTTGAGACATACGTTGCAAATAGCAGCGGTGCGATCTGATGCACTCGACTCAAAAAAGGCCCACACCAAAGAACTTTTGGAATAACAGGCAGAGGCAGCGCCCTGCACAGGCGGAGCTCTGCGGTGTGATTCAGTCGGTGTGCTGCCCTTACGCTGGCCCCCGGAGGGCATCCTGCCTCGTTGGAGATGTGCCTCCTCCTC
Organism: Rana muscosa; assembly: GCA_029206835.1. Taxonomy (NCBI): domain Eukaryota; kingdom Metazoa; phylum Chordata; class Amphibia; order Anura; family Ranidae; genus Rana; species Rana muscosa. Next base: position 445,523,128 of record CM055118.1, read on the forward strand.
ATCCTCCTCCTCCTCCTCTCTCCTATCAGGCACCCACGTGGAGTCTGTGACCTCATCATCCCCTCCCTCCTCATCACTGGAGCCAATCTGGCAGTATGCTGCAGCTGCTGGAACATGACTGCCAGATTGCTGTCCTTCTTGAGCATCCCCTCTCTCTGCGCTCACGCTACTGCCTTCCTCTAGCTGGGTATCATCATCAGACCCTTCAAAGCGCTGGGCATCCTCCTGAAACATGTACCCAACACTGTGCTCAAACAGTTCGGGGGACTCCTCAGGAGGACATGGTGGGTCTAGGGAAGGAGTGACTGATGGTGACGTTGATACGAGGGAAGAGGACGCACTGGCAGCTGCTTTGCCAGTACCCTGAGCCTGGGTGAGAGAGGATGAGGAGGATGAGGAGGGCTTGGTCATCCACTCTACCAAGTCTTTGGCATGATGCGGCTCAACACGTCCAGCTGCCGAAAATAAGGACAAGCGTGTCCGATGGCCACGTGCTGATGACAATGCACCGCGTCCACGACCAGCACTGTTGCCCCCAGACACAGAGCCTGCTTGCCCTCTTTTATTGGCTCGTGACTGCTGCCTCTCTTTGTTGGCCTTCCAGACATTCTAATGGCCTGCAGGGAGATGGTAAAACCAGAAATATGGGGTAGCTTCAGGTGTATACTGTGCAGGAGGAACCTACACCCACTGTAACTACTTGCAGATGCCTGTCTGTGTTACACAACAGAACAACACCACGAGCAATAAGGGGTAGCGTATACTGTGCAGGAGGCACCTACACCCACTGTAACTGTTAGCAGATGCCTGTCTGTGTTACACAACAGAACAACTCCACAAGCAATAAGGGGTAGCGTATACTGTGCAGGAGGCACCTACACCCACTGTAACTGCTTGCAGATGCCTGTCTGTGTTACACAACAGAACAACACCACGACGAGCAATAAGGGGTAGCGTATACTGTGGAGGAGGCACCTACACCCACTGTAACTGCTTGCAGATGTCTGTCTGTGTTACACAACAGAACAACACCACGACAAGCAATAAGGGGTAGTGTATACTGTGCAGGAGGCACCTACACCCACTGTAACTGCTTGCAGATGCCTGTCTGTGTTACGCAACAGAACAACACCACGAGCAAAAAGGGGTAGCGTATACTGTGCAGGAGGCACCTACACCCACTGTAACTGTTAGCAGATGCCTGTCTGTGTTACACAACAGAACAACTCCACGAGCAATAAGGGGTAGCGTATACTGTGCAGGAGGCACCTACACCTACTGTAACTGCTTGCAGATGCCTGTCTGTGTTACACAACAAAACAACACCACGACGAGCAATAAGGGGTAGCGTATACTGTGCAGGAGGCACCTACACCCACAGTAACTGCTTACAGATGCCTGTCTGTGTTACACAACAGAACAACACCATGAGCAATAAGGGATAGCGTATACTGTGCAGGAGGCACCTACACCCACTGTAACTGTTAGCAGATGCCTGTCTGTGTTATACAACAGAACAACTCCACGAGCAATAAGGGGTAGTGTATACTGTGCAGGAGGCACCTACACCCACTGTAACTGCTTGCAGATGCCTGTCTGTGTTACACAACAGAACAACACCACAACGAGCAAGAAGGGGTAGCGTATACTGTGCAGGAGGCACCTACACCCACTGTAACTGCTTGAAGATGCCTGTCTGTGTTACACAACAGAACAACACCACGACGAGCAATAAGGGGTAGCGTATACTGTGCAGGAGGCACCTACACCCACTGTAACTGCTTGAAGATGCCTGTCTGTGTTACACAACAGAACAACACCACGACGAGCAATAAGGGGTAGCGTATACTGTGCAGGAGGCACCTACACCCACTGTAACTGTTAGCAGATGCCTGTCTGTGTTACACAACAGAACAACTCCACGAGCAATAAGGGGTAGCGTATAATGTGCAGGAGGCACCTACACCCACTGTAACTGCTTGCAGATGCCTGTCTGTGTTACACAACAGAACAACACCACGACGAGCAATAAGGGGTAGCTTCAGGTGTATACTGTGTAGGAGGTTTAGCGAAGAATATCACTGACATTGTCCCTGCCTATCCTTCTCTGTCCCTGCACGCCAACAGACTGTAAATGCACAAGGTTTCAAAGGATGTCAAAAACACTGTCCCTGCCTATCCTTCTCTATCCCTGCGCGCTGGCGGCCTTTTATAGTGTGGGGCATGTACTAAACCCCCCTGAGCTATGATTGGCCACAGGCATCCTGCCTGTGGCCAATTATGGCTCTCCTCGCTGCCGGCGCTGTGATTGGCCAAGCATGCGGGGTCATAGTGCATGCTTGGCCAATCGTCAGCCAGCAATGCACTGCGATGCCGCAGTGAATTATGGGCCATGACGCGCCACTCGAATTTGGAGCGAACGGCCCATAACGTTCGATCTTCATCGAACGATCGAACAGCCGATGTTCGAGTCGAACGTGTGTTTGACTCGAACACGAAGCTCATCCCTAGTGACCAGTAGACCATGTATATGCATAACTGTATAAACGATTTATATAATGTAGCACACGGACCTTTTTTCTACCTTTGGCTCACTTGTAGAAAAAAAGCACACCGTACTATATGCCCGTACCCTTCTGTTTGAAGAGGTTGAGTGGTGTCATATTTTTGGGTCCCGCAGCAAGTTGCTTCCTTCCACTGGTTCTCCCCTCTATAGTTTAGAGGCAAGTGTTTACCTTTCCCAAAGAAGGCCAATGTCCACACCACGCTTCAACTCAAACACGAGTTTATTTTCCTTTTATGCTTCAGTAACCGGAGAGTTGAAAAGAGAAAGGGGTTAGCAGATAGAACTGATTCAGGCACATTCTTGGCTTCATCGCCACTCGGTCCCGAGTGGGTACAGCTCACCCGGATAGTCACCCAATGGCACTAGCAGCCGGCATGTAGCTCGAACAGTGACTTAGTCCCCTCCAAGGACAAAGTCAAGGAGATCCCTCCTTAGGTAGCAGCACTCCGCAAAGGCAGTCTGCGGAGCAAGGAATCCTTCCCTCCGACAGTTCATCAGTTCATCTCTCCCGAGACCGCAATCTTTATCACTCGCCTCCTGTTATGGGACCGATTCTCCCCTGGCTTCCTCTTAGTCAGAGCGGTCGCCCTCCCCTGGGCTCCCTGGGTTTCCTTTCTGGCTTTGTAGACCCAGTTAAAGGTACTGGGCCTACCTGGAACTCCGTAGCCTCGAGCTGAAGGTGCCCGAGACCCCACAGTCAATGCTCGTATCCCCCCTCGAGGGGATACACTCCTCTGGGTGCAGGTCCCCGGGTATTCGGGCCCAGAACAATGGTGTCTGCCCCTTTTGTGCCCTCTTCTGGCATGCACAGCGGGTAGACCACGCCCACTGCACGGCTGCCAAGAGAGGACACCCAATAGCCACTCCATCACCTGTGGTTCAACCCCGGGTACAAGAGTCAGCACCGCCTATACACCTATACACCTAAGGGGAACTGCACGCCAGGTGAAGCAGCAGCAAGGAGGAGTCCAAATAATTAGAAAACCCGAGCCAACTGTTGCCCAGGTCACTCCTAAATTTGGGATACCCGCTACAATAACTTATAAAAAATAAATAAAATAATGGCAACTTTTCCAATAGCAGGATCATCTCCTGCACCCCCTTCATAGCCTGGCCTTGCGTCTCTTCCATGGCCTTCATGCGCTCCTGAATTGACGAAATTTTGCAGATAAAAAAAGAATGCTTGTCGTTGTCGATCGCAGATTCGCTTAATACTTCTGGTATGTCATTGTCCATGTTGTGGGACTATGTGTGCACAGCTAGTAAGTATTTTGTGGCTGCAAATATGACCTGGAGGTTTTTAATGTTCGCCTGCCATTAAAATGAATGGGGCCCGCCGCTAACCTGCGGTTCGCGAACATTTGCCCGCGTTCGCGAACCGTCCCGCTAGATGTTCATCCATTACTACATGTGATCCTGAGTGAATTTTAAATCCAGCTGAACAATATCAAAGCAAATAATAAAAATAATGCTCCCCGTGATACAACCAATTGTGGGGTAGCATCAAAGAAAAAAATTAACCTGTCACATCTTTACAGGCAAATTGCTGTGATCTACTTCAACCCAACCCACCTTGACCAACCATGCCCATGTTTCTATTTCTGAAATTGTTCTAAGGGGAAATGTTTAAACTGCCATTGCTGACCTTGGCTGTCACTGGCCTCAACTTTCCAAGTCAATGACATGTAAAATGCATGCAAAAAAGTCCCAGGAAAGTCAAAACTCCTGATGTTTATACTTTTTCTAGATTAGTGACCCAGAAAGCATTGAATAAACAGAAAAAAGTAGGAGAGAAAAGCGCCACTACCTAAGTGTAGCATTTATTAAAAAATATTGGTAAAATTAAAAACAATAAATATGCACTCCCATTTAAAAGACAATAAAAAGTATCAATAGGTCTTCAGCAGGTGGAAACCTTCTAGGTGGTCAGTGGTGAGCAAGCCCCTCCGCGTGAATGGGTTGTAAGGTGCTTGGAACCAGAAAATTGACCAGGGAAGTCGGCAGAAGCAACAGACTGAGTACTGTATGTATATCACATGGATAAGAACCAATGTGGACAACAGGAATGTGTAGCAGGCCCACATAATGGGCAAGATGATGTAATGCGTGATAATGATGGGTGCAGGTATTCATTTTGGGGTGTGGCCCCCATTGTCAAACCTTGGTGAGGTTAGTAGGGACCGAGAGATTTGACAGCTTAGTCCCTGTGCTGGGAGCATGCAGTGATTGCACTCTCAGCACAGAAATATCGGCCATCCAGTGATGCATATGTGCGTAAGGGCGTTAAAGCCAACCCTTTTGCCCCTGCAATCAGGGGCAAACAGGTTAAAGGAGGTGACATAAGGGTGAATAGTAAAGAGCAACATACAGTTATTTATGCCAACTGCACAATGAAAAAAAAAAGAAGCTAATAAAAACATTTTAATGACATGGATCGATGAAAATAATGAAAACATCTCAAATGGGCATATTCTAATGTGAACTTGGGTTCGAGGCTCAAAACTTAAATAGTATGGGTTAATAAGAACATTATACAAACTGCGTTTAAAACCCGTGGCGACCCATTCATTAGGGGCACCCGGGTCCTGCCCCCTCTCTCCATGCCACCCCCTATATGCAATGGATAGATTCATGTATAGCATGAATCTACTAACAGCTGCCGTGGCCACCCCCTATTCATGCGTCCAGCCCCTTTCAGGACACCAGACGCATGAATTACAACGGGCATTTATTTTTTTGAAGCCCCTGATTAGAGCCAGAGGCCTTAATAGGCTTCAAAATAGGATGGACTCAGGTCGCAGAGAATGCGCTCCGATCCCACCCAGATGTGTTACAACAGCGAATGTATATTCGCTTTTGAAACACTGATGCTCTATCCGGCCAATCAGAAGTGGATGTGGGACCCGTTTTCCAATTGGCCAAAAAGAGAAGACTCCCGAATGGCCACCGAGGAGGAGGGAGGAAACCGTCGCCGTAATGACCCGTGGAGAGCAGGAGAAAGGGAGGCCGCCGCTGCCAAGCAGGGGAAGCCGCCGGTGATGGTGTAAGTGCTACCGACCGACCGGGGGGGGGGGGTAGCATACTGTTTGCTGCCCCCCCAAAGAAATTTCTACCGGCCGCCACTGTTTAAGACTGAACTCAAGACAGACAGTTACATAAACAGGTGAATTCCAGGTATGGATATTTTTATATAACTACATTGGTCCTATATTGGTTCTACATTGGTCCAGCCACTCTCACCCCCTCCACAGGCCAGCACTACAATGAGAGCTGGGGGGGGGGCAGAGACGAGAGCCAGTGTTTGACAGTCACTGTCCAGTGAGAACTGACCGCTGCTGAGACCCTGAGCCAGCTGCTCCAACCCTCTGCACAGCCCAGGGCAGAGCACAGAGGCGGTGATTGACAGTCATCGTCTCTCTGCAGGATGAAGACCGAGAGCTGAGTGATCAGCGGTGTGTGATCGCTCAGTTTTCAGTCTTAGAGGCGAAGACAGACAGCTGCAGCTGGGATCGGTGCTGCAGCCATCTACTGTAGTTGATTATAATTGTTTATTTTTTTCTAAATCCATACTTATCTTTTAAAGTGATTGTAAACCCCTGAAATGAAAAATGAAGAAAGCATATCCTTCTATAATCTGTACTTGTCCCCGGGGCTTTTTTTCTCAGACAATAGGTGTAGGAACTCCCCTTTTCCGAGTCACTTGTTTTCTCCGCCCCTACCCACCTCCGAGCAACGTCCCTTGGTTCCATCCCCTACCCACCTCCCATTACCGCCCCTTTTTGATAATACAGAACCAAGTATCATTTTATTGTGCTAAGTAATTTGTATGGAATTTGGTTTCCCCTTCAGCCAGCAACAATAGATCCCCCTAACAATGTACCACCCACAACAAAATCCCCCCCCCAGCAACAATAGACTCCCAGGAGCATCAAAAAGATCTCCGCACAGCCAGCATTAATAGACTCTCTGGCAGCAATCAACAATAGACCCCTCCCCAAACAGTAGATCTCCATCAGCAACAACTGACCCCCCAGCAACAATAGGTTTCCCACCAGCAACACTAGACATCCTCAGCAACAATAGACCCCCCTGTAAAAATAGATCCCCTCCAGCTAGAATAGATCCGCCAGCAGTGAGCATCAATACCCTGTAGCACACCCCAGCACCCCATAACATTACATACAGTCAGTCCAGGAGGTGCCAGCACTGCGTTCCCCGCGTTCCCGCTGAAAAAAAGACCTGCTTGTTCCTATACAAAGCCTTAGTGTGATTGCTGTCTCCTCTCTCACAAAGCAGGTGATTGACAGCCTTAGCTGTGCATGTTTCTCTATTAGATTATGTAGATGGGGGTGTGTCCTTTCCTTCCACTCAAGTCTCAGATTACACTCTGCCTCCTACTCTGTGCTGTGTGACATTAGACCCCTCCGTCCTGCCTTCTGAAGCTCAATGTAAATTCTAGACTTTGAACAGCTGTAGAGAAGAGATGGCTGTAGATAAACTACAACTTGTGTAGTAGTTCTGTGTATCACCTGTGGCCAGTCACGTTACTTGGTATACAGTGAGAGGAAAAAAGTGTTTGATCCCCTGCTGATTTTGTATATTTGCCCACTGACAAAGAAAGGATCAGTCTATAATTTTAATGGTCGGTTTATTTTAACAGTGAGAGACAGAACAACAACAAAAAAATCCAGAAAAACGCATTTCAAAATAATTATAAATTGATTTGGATTTTAATGACTGAAATAAGTATTTGAACCCTTTGCAAAACATGACTTAGTACTTGGTGGCAAAACCCTTGTTGGCAATCACAAAGGTCAGACGTTTCTTGTAGTTGGCCACCAGGTTTGCACACATCTCAGGAGGGATTTTGTCCCACTCCTCTTTGCAGATCCTCTCAAAGTCATTAAGGTTTTGAGGCTGACGTTTGGCAACTCAAACCTTCATCTCCCTCCACATATTTTTTATGGGATTAAGGTCTGGACACTGGCTAGGGCACTCCAGGACCTTAATGTGTTTCTTCTTGAGCCACTCCTGTGTTGCCTTGGCTGTGGGTTTTGGGTCATTGTCATGCTGGAATACCCACCCACGATCCATTTTCAATGCCCTGATGGTACATGGCCCTGTCCATCGTCCCTTTGATGTGATGACGTTTTCCTGTCCCCTTAGCAGAAAAACACCCCCAAAGCATAATGTTTTCACCTCCATGTTTGACGGTGGGAATGGTGTTCCTGGGGTCATAGGCAGCATTCCTCCTCCTCTAAACTTGACGAGTTGAGTTGATGCCAAAGAGCTTCAATTTTGTCTCATCTGACCACAGCACTTTCACCCAGTTCTCCTTTGAATCATTCAGGTGTTCATTAGCAAACTACAGATGGGCCTGTACATGAGCTTCCTTGAGCAGGGGGACCTTGCGGACGCTGCAGGATTTCAGTCCTTCACGGTGTAGTGTGTGACCAATTGTTTTCTTGGTCACTATGGTCCCAGCTGCCTTGAGATCATTGACAAGATTCTCCCGTGTAGTTCTGGGCTGATTCCTTACCATTCTCATGATCATTGAAACTCCACGAGGTAAGATCTTGAGGGAGATTGACAGTTATTTTGTGTTTCTTCCATTTGCGAATAATCGCACCAACTGTTGTCACCCTCTCACCAAGCTGGTTGGCGATGGTCTTGTAGCCCATTCCAGCCTTGTGTAGGTCTACAATCTTGTCCCTGACATCCTTGGACAGCTCTTTGGCCTTGGCCATGAAGGAGAGATTGGAATCTGATTGATTGCTTCTATGGACAGGTTTCCTTTATACAGGTATCAAGCTAAGATTAGGGGCACTCCCTTTAAGGGGAGTGCTCCTAATCTCAGCTCGTTACCTGTATAGAAGATACCTGGGAGCCAGAAATTTTGCTGATTGATAGGGGATCAAATACTTATTTCACTCATTAAAATGCAAATCAATGTATAACTTTTTTGGAAATTTGTTTTTCTGGATATTTTTGTTGTTATTCTGTCTCTCACTGTTAAATTAAACCTTCCATTAAAATTATAGACTGATCATTTCTTTGTCAGTGGGCAAAAGTACAAAATCAGCAGGGGATGAGATACTTTTTTGTAAGTACTTGTGTGAAGGATGCTATTTTATAGCTTCTGTTTTTTATTAGATATCCATTTTTACAATGTGCTTTAAATAAAATATCAAAGCTGTTTTAAAGGTACAATGTTTTTTTACCTTAATGCATTCTATGCACTGCATAAAAGTAATCCCTCTTTAGCCAGTCTGTTGTGCCACTGCAAATGGTACTGTGGACCAGTGTTGTTCATCTTACGTTAAAAAAGTAATTAGTTAGGTTTCATCGTGGATTTGCTTATTGTTTATTACCATTTTATCTTTCAGTTGGTTTTTAACAGCACTGGGGATTTGATTTATTTTTTGTCCTCCTTGGGGTTGTTGAACAGGGCTCCGCGGCTTCCTCGCACTCCGGGGGCCCCATTATAGTGGATGAACCGGACTGCGAGCGACAACGTAGAGTACTGCACTTTAGGCGTGAGATATTGAGTATCATGTGTGCGGAACAATCTTAAGATCTCAGTAGCTGTCAGAGTTTTTACTGAGACTTGAGCCCAGCGGTGGGTGGGGGGAGGGGGGGTGCCACGGGGTGCCCGGTATCTTTGTTATGGATGGGCCTTCGTGGCATGCCTCTGATCCCTGTCCTTTGACTGAGGTGTTTTACCCTGAGCTATCTTTAAGCCGGTGTGGGGGACCTGGGCGGCGGAGTAGGTTGGCTCGTTTGGGTTCTAGACTTCTTCCCCACCCCAAGGGAGGCGGGTTTCCCCTCTTGAACACTCCGGCATATTGTACTGTATTCCTATCAATATTTTTCTCATCACTCCCTTATTAGGTAGCATAGCGGGACTACTGCTACCTCCGGTAGTACACGAACACACCCCTAGTTGGGGGTAACTTCCCTGTTGTGGTAGAGAGCCCGGGGTTTCTAAGGTCCGGACACCATCAGAACAGGGTCAAGATAAGTGCTTTTCCTACTCTCTCTATTATCCTTTCCTTGTTTCTCTTTTTCATCCTTTTCCCTTCTGTATTTCCCCCCCATCTCCCCTCTCCGCTTAAGGTTACTAGGAGTAGGTGTTACCACACCCGGAATACCCCTATGGCCTCCATCATGCAGTCTTCGGCTCCTCTATCTCTCAAGGTGTTCTCTTTGAATGCCAAAGGCCTCAATATTCCTGAGAAGCGTAGTAGCCTTATGGCAGAAGCCCTCAGACATAGGGCCCAAGTCATCTTTTTCCAGGAAACCCACTTTAAATCTAGTTCTATTCAGCGTCTTACCAATAAGAGATACCCTGACGTTTACCACGCGACCTCTGCTGAGACCAAGACAAAAGGAGTAGCGATACTGATCGCAAAGTCGCTCGCATTTCACCTCACTGACCAGGTGGCTGACCCTGAAGGCCGGTTCATTTTCCTGAAAGGAACGTGGAAGGACAGGCCGGTGACGCTTGCAAACATATACTGCCCCAATTCTAAACAAGTCTCCTTTTTGAAGGACACGCTTCTACGACTCACATCATTCAAAGATGGTCTTTTGATTTTAGGAGGGGACTTTAACATGGCCCTGGACCCAACCCTTGACACTTCCACCGGAACTTCGTCCCTTCCCTTTGCGGCCTTGAGGCAAGCGAAGTTAGGGCTGGCCTCTCTCACCCTCCATGACACATGGCGTACCCTTAACCCCGGGGGAAGGACTACACGTTCTTCTCTCCCCCACATAATCGTTACTCGCGACTTGATTACCTTTTTATTTCCCAGAAAGACCTGTCGTACCTATCTGAGGCGACGATAGAAAACATGGTCCTTTCCGACCACCATCCGGTTACCGTGACCCTACGATTCCCTCAAAAAGAATTGTCCACTAGGATTTGGAGACTAGATGCTTCACTTCTTACTGATCTTGCAGATGTAGCCACCCTCCAACAAGCCATTAGTGACTATTTTCGACATAACGTCACCCCAGATGTCCCTCTCATGACTCAATGGGAGGCGCATAAGTGTGTAGTGAGGGGACATTTGATTTCAATTGCTGCCCGGAGGAAGAGGGAGCACCAAGCTTTGATTCAGTCCTTGACGGACACGATCCGGAGACTAGAAGTACAGCATAAACGTTCTATGACACTGCAGGTGGCGACCGAACTGGCAGACGCGAGGACTCTTTTACGCGATGAGCTATACAAGCGAGCGCGAAAAAGACAGATGTTGACGCAAAAGTTATATTATGAGCAAGGCAATAAGCCGGGTAGGTTGCTTGCTAGGCTCACGCAGAAGCACACTCTTGCTTCTACAATCCACCATATTCGAGATGGTCACGGTGCACTCCATTCCAGGAATGAGGATATTGCTCAACAATTTAGAGCCTTCTACGATAAGCTATACAACATTTCGGTGAGTGAGGGGGGTTCTTTTGATGCGGCCGCACGGACAACCCTGATTCAGGATTTTCTACACAAATTTAGCCCGAAGGCACTATCTGCGGAAGACCGGATATCCCTAGAATCCCTGCTGACTTCTGAAGAATGGGTAGAAGCCTTAAAAACCACTAAGCCGGGCAAATGTCCGGGACCTGACGGCTTCTCGACGCAATATTACAAGTCCTTTTCAGATCTTTTGGCGCCGGGATTTCTCAGAGCCTTCAACTCTCTCTCAAGCTCCCCCTGCCAATCCGCTACCCTGCTAGAAGCTTACATAGCGGTAATACCCAAGGCGAATAAAGACCCCGCAGATGTAGCGAACTATAGACCTATCTCGCTCTTGAATACAGATGTGAAACTATTCTCCAAAATCTTGGCGAACAGATTAGTTCACTTTGTGCCGGCCTGGGTGGGTCTTGATCAAGTGGGCTTTGTCCCGGGCAGAGAAGCCAGGGACAACACCATCAAGGCCCTTAATTTGCATCATTGGCTCTCCTCATCCAAAAAAGAAGGCTTTTTCCTGTCCATGGATGCGGAGAAGGCCTTCGATCGAGTGGCCTGGGACTACATGGACTTGACATTGGAAGCCCTAGGATTGGGCTCTACAATGCGGGCTTATATCGGAGCTCTGTACACGAACCCGACTGCTAGAGTTCGAGTCAATGGCCACTTGTCGGAGGCCTTCTCCATCCACAACGGCACCAGGCAGGGCTGTCCTCTGTCCCCCATTCTGTATATCCTCACCCTGGAACCTCTTCTCCGTTGCATCCGGGAGAATCCCAATATCAGGGGCATTGACATTCAGCAAAGAGCATACAAGCTTGCAGCTTTTGCGGATGACATTCTGCTCTTTCTCTCGTCCCCCTTAACATCCCTGCCTAACTTGATGCAAGCCCTTGACCTCTTCGGAATTATTTTGAATCTAAAGATTAATTATTCCAAATCATTCGCCCTCAATGTCTCGTTACCTTCGTCTCTTGCTGATCTGTGTCAAGAGAACTTTCCCTTTCAGTGGAAGACGGATGAAATTACCTACCTAGGCATCCGGATTACTAGCCGACTGACAGACCTTTATGGGGAAAACTTTTTGACAGAGCTGAAAAATATTGAACAAGATCTTCTTCGGTGGGATGCCCCCACGCTCTCCTGGTTCGGGCGAGCCGCCATATTGAAAATGACGGTGCTTCCCCGCATACTGTACAAGTTTCAAACAATTCCGATACACCTGCCACCCTCTTTTTTCGTGACCTATAAGAGAATTTGTAGGAAGTTCCTTTGGAGAGCCAGGGCACCGAGAATCGGATGGGCCAAGTTGGTGCTGCCAAAGCTGGGGGGAGGTATTGGTCTCCCGGACCTACAGCGGTATTACTGGGCTGCTCATCTAGCGCGTATTGTGGACTGGCGGGTGCATGCTCGCTGTAAGGGATGGGTTCTCTTGGAGAACCTGATTACGGGAACGGAGTTGGGTAAGGTCCCATGGTTTACTAGGACGCACTGGACGTCTGACACCCAATCCCACCCCCTTGTGGGTGCTACTCTTTCGGCATATGAACAAGCCTGTAGGACTCATGCGGTTTCCGCTACGGATTGTGGGTTGACTCCTATTAGGGGTAATCCAGACTTTATGCCTGGAATGGATAGATCTTATCTGGCAAGGGAATGGTCACGTTCGGATTTGCAAGCCAGACACTGTTTTTCTGGGGACAGATTTCTTGATTATAAAGAACTAGCTTCTTTGTCCCCGACCAAGTCCTTCCCCTTTTTGGCTTACCTTCAGATAAAACACTTTCTTGATCGTCCTTCTAAGAGAGGATGCTTTACAAAACCGCCTACGGTTTTCGAGTCCTTATGCTCTAGCCCGCCTCCCCAGAGGCATGTGATCTCGCTGCTTTATGCCTCAATGTTTAGAGAACCCTTTGTTTCCATGCAAACGGGGCACGCCTTTTGGGAGGCGAGGTTAGACAGAACGATTGAGAAGAAAAGCTGGGAACGAGTTCATTGGTTTATCCATAAGGGCTCCCTGAATGTGAACACTCAGGAAAATGGGTACAAGATCAGATCGCGGTGGTATAAGACACCTGACCTTCTCCATAAATTTATTCCAAATGTAACTGACCGGTGCTGGAGATGTGGCAAAGACTTGGGCACTCTTCTCCATATTTGGTGGGAGTGCACACTGATTCAGCCATATTGGCGTGAGGTGCATAATGCGACGACAGCGATCTCCTCGCTCCCGCTGGAGTTCTCTCCGGCACAGTATCTTCTTCACCTCTCCAAAATATCCAGGAAGAGTTATCGCAACTCAGTAGCGATTCACATGATAAACGCGGCCAGACTGTGTGTACCCGTCCATTGGAGGTCCACAGTGCCACCATCTATGAAGGAATGGGTAACACGTATTAATCACATTGCAGCGATAGAGGAGCTGATATACACTGCACAAGATAGGATCTCAAAATTTTCATTTACCTGGGATGATTGGTTCAAATTTAGAAAATCCCCTGAATATCAGGCGCTGCTATCAAGGAGTGTTTGACTGGACCCTGTATCAGAGACTCTCTTGGCTGGCACATAGATACTGCAAGATACGACTGTATTACTCCAGTGTCAGACTGGACGGAGAGGGCAGATGGTGGTTCCCCTACCCCCTGTCCTGGTAGTTTCCTTGGGAATTCTACCTCCTACTCCCCCCCCCCCCACCCCTCCCCTCTTTCACAACTTCTTTCTCTCGTTTTCTGTTAGGTTATATATATATATATATATTTTTTTTGTTTGTCTAGGCCCAATCTGATGATGTGCGGATTTGGGGGTGTCGGGGTTACTTACGGGTGGCCCCTATAATCATCAACCTAGAGACGGGCAACCCCTTTAGGGACTGTTCTTGAAGCTATCAGTTAGGCTCTGAACTACAGCTACTTAGGCCTCTACTTCCCAATATGCTGGATAGACCTGGAAACACTGGGTCTTATCTCGAATGACATAGTTTCATCACCGGTTAACTCTTGTAAATCTTGCTGCTCCTAGGAGCGACTATGTCAATAATATATGTGGGAAGTATATCATGGGGTTTGTTTAACATATACGGGAGGTCTCTGTCTTCCTTGTAGAGCCTAGGTTGTCCTGTGTATGTATTTTTTATTTTTATTTTCTGGTTTTGAGTTCACTGATATGCTTGTTATTGGCTGTAATGTTATTTTATTTTTTCAAATAAAATCTTTATGGAAAAAAAAAAAGTAATTAGTCACAGTTACAAATTACTTCTTCCAAAAAGTAATTGAGTTAGTAACTCAGTTACTACATTGAAAAAGTAATTAGTTACTCAGCAAAGTAACTATATTGGTTATATTATATATACACGGGGTGGGGGCGGGGCGGTAGAAGGATGATATATATGTAATTTTTTTTTAGTGTATAAAAATATTAGCAGGGATAACAATAAATAATATTGGTTATGTGTATAAAGAGGGGGGTGGTGCTGCGCTGTTTAGTGAAATAAATTAAGTGAAATTCTTCTAAAACTTTGTGTAAGATAATAAAACAAATGCAAATAAACAATTATTGCAAAACGCACATAAAATAGCAAGATCTTCCAAGATGTGAAAAACGCACAATAAATAATCTTCAAGTGGTGACCATAAAATACTATCTTCTAAAATAGTAAACAATGTGCAACAGGTCTAAACACTGTGTCAAGAAATCAAAATTGTGCAAATCGCAAAATAAATACTGAACCGTGACAGTAAATCATAGACAATGAAATCAAAAATGTGAAATGCAAAGCATATGTGCAACCAGTGCAAAAGATGCATGAACGCATAAATCAATCCGAGGGGATGTTGCACTTTAAAAAGTGCACGGTGCGACAGGTCTCTGAATATCCTCACGAGCTAGGATAACCAGGTGAATTGTAACATGCGTCTTTAAATTATAAATGTTGCAGGGGGATCGTACAGAAAATTGCAAAGCGATCGCACAAAAAATGCAGGATATGCGACTATATCAAGTGCAGGTAGAGTTCATTTGGTCAATCGTGAATGGTGAAAAAAGAAAGCAGTTCATTTATCCTGTGCAGGTAGTGCAATGTTGCATGGAACGCAGGAGGGCCGAGGGGGGTGGTTGTGTGATGGGAATATCTTATTCCTCTTCCTGTGCTGGTGCACTCCGGTGGTGGTGACTTTTTGGTAAAGGTGGCCCCTTACCTGTAGGTAGAGAGGTAACAGCATGTAGCAAACAAGATGCTCTGTGTTCCTCTTGCCTGGTTCCTATAGGGGTCCGTGTGTTGTTTGGGATAGTTGTCTCCTAATAGCTGGATGCCGGGGTAATTGGGGTTTCCCTCTGGAGTATGCACTCATATACCAGCCGTTGTGTAAGTAGAAATGAAGAGGGAAGATACTAT
This sequence comes from Rana muscosa, assembly GCA_029206835.1. Taxonomy (NCBI): domain Eukaryota; kingdom Metazoa; phylum Chordata; class Amphibia; order Anura; family Ranidae; genus Rana; species Rana muscosa. Next base: position 445,538,560 of record CM055118.1, read on the forward strand.
ATGGTGTAGTACGTTTTTAAAACATTTATTGTTCAACACGTTAAAAGCAGTGGTACTCCCATTTGGCAGTAACACAATGTAAAAGACTCCACGAGCTGCGAGCTCGTCTTCTGAGCGTCACTTCTAGTTCCTAGATTCGTCTCTACGCGTGGCATCACGGTCACGTGACTTCATCAGTTATGTGCCCATGCCTCACTGTGCCCATGCCTCACTGTGCCCATGCTTCACTGTGCCCATGCCTCACTGTGCCCGTGCCTCACTGTGCTCATGCTTCACTGTGCCCAATGCCTCACTGTGCCCATGTCTCACTGTGCCCAAGTCTCACTGTGCCCAAGTCTCACTGTGCCCGTGCTTCAATGTGCCCATGTCTCACTGTGCCCTTGTCTCACTGTGCCCGTGCTTCACTGTGCCCAAGTCTCACTGTGCCCAAGTCTCACTGTGCCCAATGCCTCACTGTGCCCGTGTTTCACTGTGCCCTATGCCTCACTGACATGTGCCCAATGCCTCACTGTGCCCGTGTTTCACTGTGCCCAAGCCCTCACTGACATGTGCCCAATGCCTCACTGTGCCCAATGCCTCGCTGTGCCCGTGTTTCATTGTGCCCAATGCCTCACTGACATGTGCCCAATGCCTCACTGTGCCCGTGCTTCAATCACTGTGCCCATGCTTCAATCACTGTTCCCGACTGCCTATAGCCCCGTACCTGATCGGCGGCGTCCCGGCGACCATTCCATTATTCAAAAGCCGCGCCTCCCGAGTCCTCGTCGTCTGTGATAGGCGGAACACTCCATTTCCCAGCATTCAGTGTTCCGCCTATCACGGACATCCGCTCATCCTCATAACACAGACGAGGATGAGAGGATGTCCGTGATAGGCGGAACCCTGCCTGCTAGGAAATTGAGTGTTCCGCCTATCACAGATGACGAGGACTGGGGAGGCGCGGCTTTTGAAGACTGCAATGGCCACCGTCTGTCTGCATGACACGCTGATCAGGTAGTCAGACGGCGGCTTGCAGTTAGTTAGACTTACATTACATCTACTCGCGGCGGCTGCGGCGAGTAGATGTAATTGGGGTAACGCCACCCAAGTAATGGGAACGGCGGTGCCACGAGGGGAAGAGTAATCAATTAGATTACTCGTTACCCCAAAAAGCGGCTACGTTACCTAACGCCGTTTATTTAAACGGCGTTAGTTACAACACTGCTGTGGACACAATGCCAACCTGGGGCCCATAACAAGCAGCTTACTATGGGGGCACTCAGCAGGGGAGAGGAGGGGGACCCGAGAAGAGGAGGATCGGGGCTGCACTGTGCAAAACCATTGCACAGAGTAGGTAAGTGTAACATGGTTATTATTTTAATAATAAAAAAACAAAGCTTTATAATCACTTTAAGGTAAAAAAAAACCTTATGCATGAGGTTCCCTCACCAGCCCCCCAAATACTTACCTAAGCCTGATCTCCATCGAGCGATGCATTAGAGCAGTGGCTCTCTCAGCTCTCTCACCTCGTTGGACAGATAGGCAGCAGTGCGAGCCATTGACTCCTACTGCTGTCAATCACAGTCATTAAGGAGAGAGCGAGTGTGGGGCCAGCAAGCATGCTCGAGTGCCGTCAGAGCAAGAAGCTTGCTATGAGGGCACTTAGCAGGGGGAAGGAGCCAGGAGCATTGGGGGGGGGACTTAGAAGAGGAGGATCAGGGCTGCTCTGTGTAAAACCATTACACAGAGCGGATAAGTTTAAAGTGGTTGTAAACAATCATTTTTTTTTTTAAATAACGAACTAGGTCTTGCACAGAGCAGCCCCGATCCTCTTCTTCTGGGGACCCCCACCAGAGCTCCAGGCCCCTCCTCTTTATCAGGTGCCCCACGGAAAATAGCTTTCCATAGGGGCACCCGTGCGGGCTCGTTCCCGAGTACCGCTTTTGCGTCCATTGACACAGATAGCGGGACTCAGCCCCACCCCCCACTCCCGTGTCACAGCTTTTGATTGACAGCAGCGGGAACCAATGTATCCTGCTGCTATCAATCTGTCCAATGAGGAGAGCCACAGTGGCTGAAGCCGCTGCGCTCGTGCACATCGTTGGATTGGATTGGGCTCAGTTAAGGAAAAGGGGGAGTCTGGGGGGAAAATGCAGCACAGAAGGTTTTTCACCTTAATGCCTAGAATGCATTAAGGTGAAAAACCTGAAAGGAGTTTTAAAGTCTCATGCCGCGTACACGCGACCGTTTTTCATGACGAGAAAAATGTCATTTTTTTATTTGGTCATTAAAAACGATCGTGTGTGTTCTCCAGAGCATTTTTCGCAACATGAAAAATGGCCATTAAAAATTTGGAACATGCTCTATTTTTTCTCGTCGTTTTCACGTTGTTGTTTTTCTCGTCGTGAAAAATGGCCGTGTGTAGGCTTTAACGACGTGAAAAAAAACGTACATGCTCAGAAGTAAGTTATGAGACGGGAGCGCTCGTTCTGGTAAAACTAGTGTTCGTAATGGAGATAGCACATTCGTCACGCTGTAACTGACTGAAGAGCACGAGGCTGAAAAGCGTGAATCGTCTCTCACCAAACTTTACTAACACGAGGATCAGCAAAAGCAGCCCAAAGGGTGGCGCCATCCGAATGGAACTTCCCCTTTATAGTGCCGTCGTACGTGTTGTACGTCACAGCGCTTTGTTCGAGCATATTTTTTCACGATCGTGTGTAGGCAAGGCAGGCTTGAGAAGAATCACGTCGAGAAAAACATTGTTTTTTCAATGACATTAAAAACGGTCGTGTGTTAGGGATTTTTAGCTTAATGCAGTCCTGGCAAAAATTGCAGATAATTACTAGTTAAAAAAATAAATAAATGTCATAAATCTATCCCCTATTTTGTAGCTGCTATAGCTTTTGCGCAAACCAATCAATATACGCTTATTGGGATTTTTTCTACCAAAAATATGTAGAAGAATAAATATCGGCCTAAACTGAGGAAAAAAAAATAAAAAAAATAAAAAAATTGGATATTTATTATAGCAAAAAGTAAAAAATATTGTGTTTTTTTTAAAAATTTCAGTTTTTTTTTTGTTTATAGTGCAAAAAATAAAAACTGCAAAGATGATCAAATAGCACCAAAAGAAAGCTCTATTTGTGGGAAAAAAAGGACGTAAATTTTGTTTGGGAGCCACGTCGCACCAACCGCGCAATTGTCATTCAAATTGTGACAGTGCTGAAAGCTGAAAATTGGCCTGGGAAGGAAGGGGGTGAAAATGCCCGGTATTGAGGTGGTTAATGAGGGGCAAAATAATGCTAAAAGTAAACGTGATCATTTTATGGATTGACCACTGATAAAAAAATATATATATTTTTTTTAAAGAAAAAAACTTCCTAGCTAAAAAAACTGTGACAATTAAGCAATTGGTAAGAAGTAGCTACGATTTGCAAGTTATTCTAAATTCTTATAGCTACTTAATTGTGCTGTTTAATCTGATGTGTCTTGTTAATCCGATAACGGTGCTGCTAGTATCGGCCTTTTTCTGCGTCTAATGAGATAATTTACCTTTATTATATTCGTTTCATTTAAATAAACAAGAATCTAATACAGCATCTCTCTCAATTTAATGTGACTCGTGCGGAGAAGTTTGCGCTTGTGTTTCTCGCACCAAATATCATTTTCTCGGCTGCCAGTCTTAATAAATAAGGTTAGGGAATAAAACTAGATTTCTCCGTAATTGGATCAAATGAGAGGTTTGCTACAGCTGCTAACAGCATAGTTTGTGGGCTATTTATTGGCTCAGCCTCGCGGCGTCCCTGATGTGCTGGGTATGTGTTATGGCATGTGTAAACTAAAATGTTCCATTGATTTTGTAGCCCGCTAATGGCTGGCCTGCTGTTGATTTCTTTAGGTGTTCTCTAAAGAGATTTATGTTGGTTAGCCACACCAAAGGTTAAGAAGACACGCTGCTTATACAAAGTTCTAACAGGGGGGGATTTGGAATTGTTTAAAGAGTGATGCCCCGTACACACGGTCGGACTATTGTCTGGCCAAAGGCACATCGGAATTCCGACGGAATTCCATCAGAGTTAAGTCCGATGGGGCACACACACGGTCGGAATTTCTGACGAAAAAACTCAGTCAGACTTTATGATCATAAATTCCGACCATGTGTACAAGGCATAATGGGTTATTTTTAGGCCTGGTTCACACTTATGCATTTTTTTGTGCATTTTCCATTTTGCAGAAACACACTACAGTCCATTTAACATTGTTTCCTATCACATTCACATCTGTGCATTTTATGGAAAGGGCCAGGCATTTTTTTTCTGGTTTTTGGTTCCATAGACTTCAATGGATAAAAAACGTGTATTGAAAAACGCAAAATGCACCTGGAATATGCAAACTGCAACCTGCATAGGTGTGAACCAGGCCTTAACCACTTAACTAAATAACCACTTGCCGACCAGTCGCTGGCAGGGTTGCCAACTTTCAGTAAATTTACAAACAGTTTGTAAAATCTATAATTGTTGCGTCTGTCCATGAATGTCAGTTACGGACATGCAGCCTACATGTCTGTAAAGGAAATTCAAGGACAGATGCAAAAAGTACAGATTTTACAAACTGCTCATAAATTTACTGAAAGTTGGCAACCCTGGCCGCCACAGTTTTACTGTGGCAACATGGCTCGGCTGGGCGGGGCGAAACAATGTTATGTTACGTCGCTTCGCCCTGTGGCCACTAGGGGCAAGCGCGCCCACGAAGCCAATGAGAGTGCCCGGCGGGCGCTATGACCGCCGGGCACCCGAGATCGATCGTGATACAGCGAGGACCAGGATCTGTGTGTGTGTAAACACACAGATCCCGGTTCTCTCAGGGGAGGCCGGGTTCACACCTATGCGAATTGGATGCGGTTTAAAATGCATCCAATTCGCATGTCATTAGAAAATACATAAATTTTTATGAGGCTAGTTCACATATGTGCGATGCATTCGCACTGCCAAAAAAACGTGTGCGATTTCTAGGCATTGCGGTGTGGCTCAGGTGCGAATTCAGGCCCATTATCTTCTATGGGCACGCATCTGATTCGCAGATGTCTTCTGTTCTGAACAGGACTTTTTCCACTGCTCACTACACTTCCCCCCCCCTCCCCCTCCCCTCTCCCCTGTCAGCAAATTTGCATCTACAACGCATATGATCCGCTGAACAGCTCTGTTATCTCTTTGCAGAGATAACAGAGCTGGAATTCGCACCGCACAAGTGTGAATCCGGCCGGAGAAATTACTGATTGTCTGTTCATACTTTGCATGAGCAGCGATCTGTAATTTCCCCTAGTAAGTCCCATCCCCCCTTCAGTTAGAACATGCAGAGGGAACACAGTTAACCCCTTGATCGCCCCCTAGTGTTAACCCCTTCCCTGCCAGTGACATTTACACAGTAATCAGTGCATTTTTATAGCACTGATCGCTGTATAAATGACAATGGTCCCAAAATAGTGTCAAAACTGTCCGATCTGTCCGCGCAATATTGCAGTTCTGACAGAAATCGCAGATAACCACTATTACTAGTAAAAAAAAAAAAAAATCATAAAACTATCCCCTATTTTGTAGACAATATAACTTTTGTACAAAACAATCAATGTTCGCTTATTGCGGTTTTTGTTTACCAAAAATATGTAGAAGAACACGTATCGGCCTAAACTGAAAACTTTTTTTTTTTTTTTTTTAAACTGGGATATTTATTATAGCAAAAAGTCAAAAAATATTTTTATTTTTTTTCAAAATTGTCGCTTTTTTTTTGTTTATAGCGTAAAAAATAAAAACCGCAGAGGTGATCAAATACCACTAAAAGAAAGCTCTATTTGTAGGAAAAAGAGGACATACATTTTGTTTAGGTACAACATCGCACGACCGCACACTTGTCAGTTAAAGCGACGCAGTGCCGTATTGCAAAAAATGGACTGGTCATTAAGGGGCAAATCCTTCCGGTCCTTAAGTGGTTAACATGGTCAGTTTTCATCCTTTGGCTGGCCATTCAGAGGTACAGGACACTGTGAATACACACAGCATGTCTGTGTTGGGGAAACTAAGGGGGTTAAACTTCTTCTGTGTCCCAGTTTTTGGCTTCATTGGCCAGAGTGGAATGAGGTCACATGTATACACAGTCATTCCTGGCACACAGAGACCGACTCGGCGCTGTAAGCTGAGCTGTACATGCAAATTTTATTTTTTACAATATTATCTTCTATTATTTTTTTGCATATTTTTAGGAGCCCTGTTGGAGGGCATTGGTGAAATATCAGGGGTCTAAACAGACCCCTGATGTCTCACTTTTGAGACAGAGAAAAGGGTCTGAGGAGCGAGATTCCCCAGTCCCTTTCTCTATAGCGTAAGCAGCACTGGACAGTGAATGAATGGGGAGTGCTCTGTGCTGAGCAGTTCCCTGTTCATTTACAAACTGATACATAGTAAACACAGTTTGATACGGAATTTATAGTTGACTCAATTGAGTTGATTCACTAAACGAAAATAGACTATTTAATTTTCAGGGGAATTTTCACTTTGTTGGTGAATGAGGTGAAGGTCCGCTGACTTGGTTTTCTTTGAAAAGTGCATTTTTACCACATTTATTAAGCTAAGGGAAAATTCCCTTGCAAAGTGAACACCCTATTTGCCTTTAATAAATTAACACCAATGACTGTAAGCTTCCCAGATCCAGAGGCAGAAAATATCCCCAAACCTTAATATTTCCACCACCTACCTTTACAGTTGGTATGAGGTTCTTCTCTTCAATTATTGTTTACACAAGACATGTCTACTGTCAACAGTCCACAGAACATTGCCCCAGAAGGCCTGGTCTTTGCCCACGTGTTCAATGGCCAACTCTAGTGTTGCTCTAATGTTCTTATTGGACAACAAATGCTTATTCTGGCACATCTCATATGCAATCACTTTCTGATTGTAGATTCATGCACTTTGACACCAACTGTTGCAAGAGCCACCTGAAAATCTCACAATTAAATTTTGGGGTTCATGGAGACTTTTTTTTAGCATCAATTGGTCAACTCTTATGCCAATATTACTGGTCCAACCAGCCAGTCCTGGACAAGTTAGCAGTCATTTGAAATCCATGTCACTTGAAGATTATTTTCCTTACAGTTAACTGACTGATGTCAAATGTTTGGCAATCTTTTTAAATCCCTTGTCAGACTCATGGGCATCTCTGGCCTCTTTTTTTCCCTGAGGGCCTAAGAGAGCTCTTTTTGTCTTGGCATGATACAATGCATGACAACCACGAAAGAACACTAGACCCTGGATATATGAGGTTTAGTTAAAGTGGTTGTAAACCCTTACAGACCACTTATACCTACAGGTAAGCCTTGATTAAGGCTTACCTGTAGGTGCAACAAATATCTCCTAAACCTACACGGTTTAGGAGATATTTGCAGAAAAGACAGCACCGATGTCTAGACAATGGCGCAGGCGCACTGAGTGTGCCGTTACTGAATGGAACATGCCGTTAGTGGCCAGCTCCCGTGCGCATGCACGGGAGTGATGTCATCGCGGCTCCAGCCAGTCACAGCGCTGGAGCCGCGATACCCGGAAGTCACTCCAGGTATCATGGTGGCTACGGAGGTGGCGAACGAGGGCGGCTGCGGGGGCTTCGATCTCAGGTAAGTACTTCATAATGAGCTAGTATGCTGTGCATACTAGCTCATTATGTCTTTGTCTTGCAGGGTATTTATTTTTTTCGTTTAGTTACAGAGGGTTTACTTCCTCTTTAAGCGCTCCTTTACACATGTGATATCCTCCGAAGAGCTACAGAAAATGGCAACTGATCACACACAGGGCGCCGACTCACTGAGATCAAAAGTAAACCAGGTGAATGTAAGATGCCTTCAGCTCTGCTCTCCACCCACAGGAGAGGTCCCTCAGATGTGCTTGGCCCCCTAGTGGGCTTAATCGTTGAGGCAATCTGCGTTCGGATTACTCTTCTAGGGGTAGTTGACAGGCAATGAGGAGGCATTATATTGCCTGCTTACTATCTGTTTTAACCCCTAAACCCCGCACCAATGCGCCACAACCACTTGAGCTGCACGCGGTTTTGGGGTGCCCCCATTCAGTTGAATGAGTCACATTCAGCAGTTGGTATACCCTGCCAAACATGACAGTGTCAGATTAGATGCCACTTAGTACAATCTTAATAGGGAATATACCTATGGAATCTTTCTTCTGTCTGGCCTCAGTTGGGAAGTGGTAGAAATGCAATGTTGAGGTTCAGGTTGAAAAAAAGACACAAGTCCATTTAGTTCAACCATAAAATAGTGTAGCGGGTGTTTGAATTTATGTGAGGACTCTGGTGGTGTGAGGTTCCTTGGGGCCTACAGGTGGCGTTGTTGCCTTGGGCTGGAGCTGAACTCACACCGCAAACTGTGCCTTTTTGTCCTCCCCTGGAGCTGGTACAGCGGGGCGGGGAACCCGCTGTGATGCAAAGGAAGAGGTCATAAAAGGGGCGGACGCCCTGACTAAGGGGCAGAGAGTTGGAGGACGCGGCTGCACCCAGGCACCTTCAGCTTGGGTGCTGGCGTTCCGGTGTTCCGGGCCTAGGCACCCTTGGCCTAGCTGGAGCGGAGATGGAGTCCATCTCAGGCACCTTTAGCCTGGGGTGAGGTACTATGGCGGATGCCTGGGGCTCAGTACCTTCGACTGAGTTCCGCGAGGGTGGAGGAATCCGAGGGGGCCCTAACTCCTTGGGTGCCCGTGTCTGAGTTCGTGAGGACTGGTGCGCAGTAACTTCTCCAAAGAGCCCGGCGCAGCATCGCTGGTGACGGAGAGGCCTCCATTTCTCCCTTGGACTGATTTCTTCCTCTGACAGGGGCAAAGTGAGTGAAGGTAATTCACGTTCTATATTACCTAGTCAGTGGCAGTGACTATTCACCACAGGTGACAGCACAGTGGGCAGCAGCAAGAAGGGAAAGGATTGTGCCTCGATCTGTCCCCATTTTCCAAAGGAGAAAGATTGTTTTATTGCTTGGCAAGAAGAATAAAACTGAGTTGTACCTATTCACTGTGTGGAACTTGGGTTACTAAAGCAAAGGAGTCAGGGACGAAGGACTGGACTTGGCTCTAGGACACCTACACAAAAGCCCAATTTTCTGGCCTTCACCTCTTAGCTACGGAGGACATGGGCCGTGGTGTGTATCATCTCTCTCTCCCAGGTACCCCTAGACAACAGCTATATGACTGATAAAGAAAGGGAGAGGGGTGAGGCCGCTACAATTAAATAAATAAAAAAATAATATCATACAATCCCATATACACAATCCTATACCCACAGTTGATCCAGAGGAAGGCAAAAAACCCAAACAGAGCACGATCCAATTTGCTACAGCAGGGGAAAAAATTCCTTCCTGATCCCCCGAGAGGCAATTGGGTATTCCCCCGAACAACATTACCCATAAATGTCAGTACCCAGTTATATTGTGTGCATTTAGGAAAGAATCCAGACCTTTCTTAAAGCAATCTATTGAGCTGGCCCGAACCACCTCTGGAGGGAGTCTATTCCACATTTTCACAGCTCTTATGCCACGTACACACGACCGTTTTTAATGACGAGAAAAATTACATTTTTTAAAATGGTCATTAAAAACGATCGTGTGTGGGCTTCAGAGCATTTTTCACGACGTGAAAACGGCTATGAAAAAATTGGAACATGCTCTAATTTTTCACGTCGTTCTTTACATCGTCGTTTTTCTCGTCATGAAAAACGGCCGTATGTGGGCTTTAACAACGTGAAAAAAAACGCGCATGCTCAGAATCAAGTATGAGACGGGAGCGCTCGTTCTGGTAAAACTAGCGTTCGTAATGGAGATAGCACATTCGTCACGCTGTAACGGACTGAAAAGCACAAGGCTGAAAAGCGCGAATCGTCTCTCAACAAACTTTACTAACATGAAGGGTGGCGCCATCCGAATGGAACTTCCCCTTTATAGTGCCGTTGTACGTGTTGGACGTCACCACGCTTTATTCGAACATTTTTTTCCACGATAGTGTGCAGGCAAGGCAGGCTTGAGAAGAATCACGTCGAGAAAAATGCTGTTTTTTTCAATGACATTAAAAACGGTCGTGTGTACGCGGCATCACTGTGAAGAAACCTTTTTGTATTTGGAGATGAAATCTTTCCTCCAGGCGTAAAGAGTGCCCGCTTGTCCTCAGTGTTGACCGTAAAGTGAATATCTCAACACCAAGTTCACTATATGGACCCCTTATATATTTGTACATGTTGATCATATCCCCCCTTATGCTGCGTAAACACAATCGGAATTACCGACTACAAATATTCGATGTGAGCTTTTGGTCGGATATTCCGACCGTGTGTAGGCTCCATCGAACATTTGCTGTCGAAATTTCCGACAACAAATGTTTAAGAGCAGGTTCTCAATTTTTCCGACAACAAAAGTCCTTGTCGGAAATTCCGATTGTGTGTATCCAATTCCGACGCACAAAAATCCTACTCATGCTCGGAATCAATTTGACGCATGCTCCGAATCATTGAACTTGGCTCGTTGTAGTGTTGTACGTCACCGCGTTCTTGCCGATCGGAATTTCCGAGCAACATTTGTGTGACCGTGTTTATGCAAGACAAATTTGAGCCAACATCTGTCGGAAAAAAATGCACGGTTTTGTTGTCGGAATGTCCGATCGTGTGTACGCGGCATAATTCTCCTCTTCTCAAGAGAGAATACATTCAGTTCCTCTAATCTTTCCTCATAGCTGAGCTCCTCCATGCCTCTTATCAGTTTGGTTGCCCTTCTCTGCACTTTCTCCAGTTCCCCAATATCCTTTTTGAGAACTGGGGCCCAAAACTGAACTGCATATTCCAGATGAGGTCCTACTAATGATTTGTACAGGGGGCAAAATTATATCTCTCTCTCTGGAGTCCTCTCTTAATACAAGAAACGACTTTGCTCGCTTTGGAAACCGCAGCTTGTGTTTTCACTACCCCCAACCGCACCCCCTTAAGCTACACCCCCTTTCGCTGCCTTTGTAGCTTAAGGGGGAGCGGTTGGGGGCAGTAAAAACACTGCTCAACATTGCATTTCTACCACTTCTTAACGGAGGCCAGACAAAAGACAGATTCCATAGGCATACTCCCTATGAAGATTGCACTCTTCAGGCCGGGTTCACACTAGTGCAACACGACATCTGTCCTACTTTGGATCCGACTTTGCCCTGCGACATGAAGCCGACATATGTCCGACTTTCAATGAACGGGGATCCGACTTGGATCCCCGCCAATATCAGGCACTGTGTTTGGTATGAATCTTGAAGGGGAACTCCAGGCCAAATTTTAAATTAAAAAAACGGCGCGGGTTCCCCTCCAGAGGCATACCAGGCCCTTGGGTCTGGTCTGGATTTGAACAGGCGCCCCTACGCCGAAAAAACGGCGTGGGGGGTCCCCCCAAAATCCAAACCAGACCCTTATCCGAGCACACAACCTGGCAGGCCGCAGGGGAAGAGGGGGGGGACGAGAGAGCGGCCCCCCCTCCCTCCTGAACCGTACCAGGCCGCATGCCCTCAACATGGGGGGTTTGGTGCTCTGGGGCAGGGGGGCGACCTGCGGCCCCCCCACCCCAGAGCACCCTGCCCCCATGTTGATGAGGACAGGGCCTCTTCCCGACAACCCTGGCCGTTGGTTGTCGGGGTCTGCGGGCGGGGGGCTTATCGGAATCCGGGAGCCCCCTTCAATAAGGGGGCCCCCAGATGCCGGCCCCCCCACCCTATGTGAATGAGTATGGGGTACATCGTACCCCTACCCATTCACCTGGTGGAAAAAAATTGCAATAAAAAAACACTACACAGGTTTTCAAAGTAATTTATTGTACAGCTCCGGGGGTCTTCTTCCGACTTCCGGGGGTCTTCTTCCGACTTCCGGGGGTCTTTTCCGACTTCGAGGGTCTCTGGTGTCGTCTCCCGCTCTCCGGTTCTTTCTTCCGCCGGGCCTCCGCTAACTTCTTTTTAGCTCTCTTGCTAACAGAGGCCCAGTCTTCCCGTTGTCTCGTCCGGCTCTCCGTTGTTCTTCTGCCGGCCCCTCCACTATCTTCTTCGTAGCTCTTTCGCTAGTGGAGGGGCCGGGCTTCCCGTCACTGTCGCCGTCGGCTTCTTCTTCCCTCTTCTCCTTCTCGATGTTGACGCGTCGCTTCCTCTCGCTGTAATACTGGCGCTCCGCTCCGCATTAATATAGGCTTCTCATGATGTCACAGTCACATGTTCCCATGACGTCACAGTCACATGCTCCAGGGCCATGTGCCCTGGAACATGTGACTGTGACATCATGAGAAGCCTATATTAATGCGGAGCGGAGCGGAGAGCCAGTATTACAGCGAGAGGAAGCGACGCATCAACATCGAGGAGGAGAAGAGAGAAGAAGAAGCCGACGGGAAGCCCGGCCCCTCCACTAGCGAAAGAGCTAAAAAGAAGTTAGTGGAGGAGCCGGCAGAAGGACAACGGAGAGCCGGACGAGACAACGGGAAGACTGGGGCTCTGTTAGCAAGAGAGCTAAAAAGAAGTTAGCGGAGGCCCGGCGGAAGAAAGAACCGGAGAGCGGGAGACGACACCGGAGACCCTCGAAGTCGGAAAAGACCCCCGGAAGTCGGAAGAAGAGCGCCGGAGCTGTGCAATAAATTACTTTGAAAACCTGTGTAGTGCTTTTTTATTGCAATTTTTTTCCACCAGGTGAATGGGTAGGGGTACGATGTACCCCATACTCATTCACATAGGGTGGGGGATCCGGGGACCCCCTTATTGAAGGGGGCTCCCGGATTCCGATAACCCCACCGCCCGCAGACCCCGACAACCAACGGCCAGGGTTGTCGGGAAGAGGCCCTGTCCTCATCAACATGGGGGCAGGGTGCTCTGGGGTGGGGGGGCCGCAGGTCGCCCCCCTGCCCCAGAGCACCAAACCCCCCATGTTGAGGGCATGCGGCCTGGTACGGTTCAGGAGGGAGGGGGGCCGCTCTCTCGTCCCCCCCTCTTCCCCTGCGGCCTGCCAGGTTGTGTGCTCGGATAAGGGTCTGGTTTGGATTTTGGGGGGAACCCCCACGCCGTTTTTTCGGCGTAGGGGCGCCCGTTCAAGACCAGACCCAAGGGCCTGGTATGCCTCTGGAGGGGAACCTACGCCGTTTTTTTATTTAAAATTTGGCCTGGAGTTCCCCCTCAAGAGCAGTACAGCACAAGTCGCATGCCAAAGTCAGACCATGCAAGACTGCGGTCCGACTTTGATCCGACTTCAATGATAGTCAATGGGCTGAAGTCGGATCAAAGTCGGACAGAAGTAGTACAGGGAGCATTTTCAAAGTCGGACCGACATGTGTCGGACCAGTTAGGACGGCTCCCATAGGGAAACATTGATTTTCACACGTCATGCGACATGAGCTCCCAATGTCGGAGCGTTTGTCGCCCCAGTGTGAACCAGGCCTCAGTGTGGTATAGTGGCACCTAATCTGACACACCTGGTTCTATTTTAAGGATTTGACTTGGTGGTAAAGATAATGATGTACTTTTTCAAGTGACAAATTGAGTTTTTGGAAATTTAGCTCATGAGAATAAATACACCATGTCAGTTTTATTGTGTCATTTGTTCATCACCTTTCCCTGTAAACATTTTTTGAATGAAGATCTAATGGTGGTCTGTTCAAAAATGCTTAAAAAGTCAACAATTTTCATGGGGTGTCCCTACTTTTGACTGTACACCAGTGTTTAAAATGTGCTTATACACTACATTTTTCATACACAGTGGATAAGCCATGCATGATATGTTAGTGAAATTATGAGACATGGCAGTTTATTATATATAACATTGCTTGGAGCAAAATAGGTGGTTTTGCTAGCTATCACTTGACACATACTGTATACCATGGTGAGCTAATGGTCTGAATTAAATGTATTACACACCATTAGCAGACATTTTACATGAAATGCTGCTGATAGGACATTATTATCTTAATAGTATCAGTGTGGTACAATGAATATTCAAAACTATAATTTGTGTCTCTAGAAAAAAATGACTGCTGGTTCCTATGCAACAGTTGCCTATGTTTCAAGTAGATGTAAATCCTAACTGAATGACATTTAGTTTGCTTTAGCACTATGTATCGTAAAAATTTGCTATGATTTTTTTTCATTAAAACTGAAAATTGGACCAAATAACTACCGTAATTTTCCTTTCCTGATGCCAATCCATGGCAACATTCATGTGGTAGTTTGCTGCCATGTTGGCACCAGGAAAATGGAAAATTGTATCAAATACTTACTGTAATTTTCCTTTCCTGGCGCCGATCCAAGGTAGCATACTACCACATGTATGCTGCCATGTTAGCACCAGGAAAACAAAAAATTGCATCAAATACTTATCGTAATTTTCCTTTCCTGGTGCCAATCCATGGCAGCATACTACCACATGTATGCTGCCATGTTGGTGCCAGGAAATAGTGTTTTCACGGTTTTCCATCCATTTTTGCATCTCAGTGCAGCTCATCTACTTCAGGATCTTCCAGGCACTTCCTGTATGCATGCACACCTTGTAGCATTGGCTGCACGTTATTTCTCTGAACCAGCTTTCTGATAGTTGCATAATTGTTGGGCCATATTTGCGCATTGTGCATTGGTACAGTGCCTTGCAGTTTCCATCAGGGTGCTTGTAACAGATTAACAATGCAGAAGGAAAATTGAGAATCAGTTGTCATCCCATATCAGGAAGAGCCTAAACAAGCTGCTACTAAAAAAAGATTAAAAAAACAAAATATGTACGAGTTGTGACAATTTAATTCCTGGAATGCCTGCGGCCTAGCATTCCGGTGGTGAGTCACAGAGTCATTGACACTTGAGCATGTTCTGGCATGTTCTAACTTGCTCTTACCTGGGTCGCGAACCAGTTGACTCAGTCTTTTTTGCGCTGTTGGCGGAAAATGAGTGACTGGAATCTTGAGTAACGGATTAGCATCAAATTTTGCATGAAACTTGGCAAACGTGTGAGTGAAACTTTAGCTCTGTTACAACAGGCTTATGGTGAATGGTGAGTGTTTTTGTTTGGCATAGGCGATTTAAGGAGGGGCGGGAAGATGTCCAGGATGACACAAGAAGTGGGCAGCCAAAAACCCAAAGGATGGATGCAAACGTGGACAGAGTGCAAGCCCTCTTAAGTTCATGCTGGTGTGTTAGTTCACTACAAGTTCATAGAACATGGTACAATGGTTAACTAACATTGTTACTTAGAAATTCTAAAGCACGTGAGCATGTCACCACGTTGTTTGATATCCCGGAAGAACGGGCGTTTGATTCAGCCGGCCGGCCGGCCGGCCTTTTAAACAATTTGCTTATTATCATCCATATTGATGTAAGTGCATTATGTTTTAGTTAAAAGAGAAGTATGGGTTTCCTTTTTTTTCTTACATTTATTCCATGTGAGCTGCTGATTTCTATAGACCCTCCCAGCCCTCTCAGAAGTGCCCCCATTCTGTTAAAATTGACATAAATACCTGTGGGAGATTCTACAGTCTTTCATACAGCATCATCCAGACAATGGTGTGAATATAGAGTCTGGATCCACCCCCTTTCCTGTCATTTTGCTTTATTGATGTCGGCTCTCCTCCCTCTGCTTGTTTCTGAGACTTCACAGAGCGTAGCTGCTCCCCCTTCCCTTCTCCCTCCTCCCACCTCCCTCCTCCCCCTCCCTACCTATCAGCACAGACACGTCTCTTAGGGGAGGGGGGACAGAGGCAGGGGGTGTGTTGGTGTTTTGTTGAAGATGTTCACACCCCTTGAGAACTTTTCAAACTGAAAGTGGACTGTTTTTGCCAGCTGAAGGAAAGTTCATGTGCACATGCTGTAAAAACTAAAAGAGGTAGGGAAAAGAGATTAGCTGATATGTGACTAATGTGATATGTACTAGTTATTTAACCCATCCCAAACTTCTCCTTTAATAAATGTAAAGTTTGGTTTTACACTATGGCGGGTCTCTCACTTTTTGGATTTCCAATGTACGATGCCTGAGTGATGATCCTAATACCCAGTGGAAAGATATGCCTATTCAGGTTCCTAATGTGCAGTGAAAGCTCATCTGGACAGTGAAAGCTCATCTCTTTGATATCCTGTGAGGAAAAGGCCCTGGGTGGGTATTAGCCACAAGTAATTCAGCTTGTGCAAGCTGGTAAGCGCGTTATTCATGTGGTAGCGGATATTTAGTTTGTTTGTCAGTGTGATCTGATACATCACAAGGAGAATTTCCTTTTATTGATTATTTTGCACCCATCTATATGGGGGACACAATGCCATTTCGTGTTACTCATCAAGGAACACTGCTTTTTCTGAATAAATGTGGACTTACAGTTGTGCTCATAAATTTACATACCCTGGCAGAATTTATGATTTCTTGGCCATTTTTCAGAGAATATGAATGATAACACAAAAACTTTTCTTTCACTCGTGGTTAGTGTTTGGCTGAAGCCATTTATTATCAATCAACTTTACTCTTTTTAACCACTTAACGACCGCCCACTGTAAATATACGTCGGCAGAATGGCACCGACAGGCAGAATCACGTACATATACGTGATTGCCTTTGTATAGTTGGGGGGTCCGATCGAACCCCCCTTCTTTACAGTGGGTGGTCGTTTTACCTTCGGGAGCGATCCGGCATGAGGGGACGGCCGTTCGATTCCGGCCCCCCCCCCTCTCGATCGCTCCCGGCGAATGAGAGAGCTTCCCCTGCCTGTGTACTGTTTACACAGGCGGGAGGAAGTGATGTTTACACAGGCGGGAGGAAGTGATACCGAGCGCCGTACAGGAGAAGATGCAGGTTAGTGCACAAAACAGCACACTGACACCAGGACACATAGGCACATAAATCGCCCCCCCAGGCCCCCCCAGACACCCCCAGATCACCCCCCAGATCGCCCCCCAGCCCCCAGTCACAGTGTCACTGATTGCAGTGACCATTTTTCTTTTTCGTACATCACGGGACACAGAGCGACTTAGTCATTACTAATGGGTTATATAGATTACCTTCAGGTGCTGGCACTGGCAACTTCCAAACCGGAAGTACCCTCCCCTATATAAGCCCCTCCCATCCGGGAGCACCTCAGTTTTTTGCCAGTGTCTAAGGTGTTGGCCAAAGAGTAACATGTGTTTTCACTGGGCTTGCGTACAGGTTCTTTTATGGGCCTCAGTAAGCTGTTCCGGATCCGACCAAAAAAGCTTCATAGCTAAACGGTCGGTACCCGGGCCTTGCAACAGAAGAGCAAGGTTTTGCCTGTAATGCCTCTCTTAGGAGGGCTGGACCCTGGGATCCAGAGCTCTGGTCATACCCACGACCAAGATGTTGTCTGTGCAGGGTGCTATACAGGTCCAGGGGAGTGGAATCCTTGGGAACCCGGTCCCTGAAGGTTTAATTACAATGCCTGCCGTGATAGGTGAAGTTTGGGCTTCTGTGGACCAAACAGAGTCCTGCGGCGGGGAACAGGTAAGTGGGGGCCCCCAGGAACTTGGTTCTATTGGGGGACCCCCAAGCCTAATTTGTCTTTCTGTCTGTTACCTAACGGTATTCCCGCTAATATCTGTGTATGCCTGTAACTACTGGAAAATGAAAAATTTTAATAGTAGTCAAGATAAAAAAAAAAAAAGGAGACCGCGGTACCTGTGTTAAACCACTAGAGGCCGCTATGGTCCATTTTTCTTGTCATGTGGATCTTTGGTTTTTTTAAGTCAAAAGATCTAGGCAGTTGGTAAGTTTCTCTGTGGGAATCCACTTCCTCTGCCCTGTTGCTGCGCTCATCCACCGCACAGGCCCTCCGGCAAAAAGGGCCCTGGCTCCTAGTCCCTGCTTGTTTTCAAAAAAGGCGCCGAAGGCGCACGGGCGCGCGCGCGGGCGCGTGCACGCGCCTCCTATGAAAGGAAGGGGGCGGGGCGGGTGGATGACGCTCGATGCGCGCCGCGGCGCTTCTGCACATGTGCAGGCGTCCCAGCATGGATAAAAGACACAGTACAAGTGTCAGCTGGATGCAAGCAGAGCTAGCAACAAACGGTGGCACACAGAGGCGGTTGATGCAGGCATCCCCATAGAAAGACACTTTAGTGGACACCAGCTGGTATATAGCAGCAACTGTGTTAGACTATTACCAGAAAGATTGGTGTATGACGACGGGAATACCTCAGCTTTGTGCTTAAAGGATATGTCCTCCAGACGCTCCGGAAATAAGTCTTCCAGGAAGTCAAAGGGGTCTCCATCGGGCTCTGAGGATTTTGGGCATGCTTGTATTGCACCAATCTCCCCTGAAATTTCAGACGTCAGTAGCCGTAGCAACCCCGCAGGAGTACCTGGTGCTGCGGCTGTCCCCAGTCCACCTGCTCCTGTATATATAACAGAGGAGGTTTTTTCCTCAACTCTGGGAGGATTGGAAGAGAGATTAACAGCATTGATCGCTGCTTCCCTGTCACAGGGAAAGCGCGTCCGATCTCCGTCTCCTCCTTCAGAGTGCCTGTTAGTGGAGGAACAGCCCCACACAGAGATCGACCTACCTGAAGGGGATCAGGATGAGGTTGATTCGGTTATAGAGGAATCAACAGGGGAAGAACCTTTCTCAGCATCTCAGGCTGAAAGATTATGGGTTCAGTCTCTGACTAACATGGTCCGATCAGCATTTAAAATGCCTCTTGCGGAGCCATTAACCACTGCTGTTTCCTCACTGGGCTCGCTGAAAGCTCCCCAGACTGTCTGTTCCTTCCCAATCCACCCTTTATTGGAAGGGCTTATTTACCAGGAGTGGGAGCATCCTGATAAAATATTTACTCCCCCCAAGAGATTTCCGGTGATCTATCCCATGGAGGATAAGTTCATAAAAAAATGGAGAGTCCCTACAGTGGACGCAGCCATCTCTTGTGTGAATAAATCACTGACATGTCCAGTAGATAATGTTCCAATGTTCAAAGACCCAATAGATAAAAAATTTGAGTCTTTACTAAAATCTGCTTTCTCTACAGCAAGCATGGTGACACAACCTGCAGTAGCAGCGATTGGGGTCTGCCAAGCAGGGAAGGATCAGTTGAAACAAGTCTTAAGAGACTTACCAGATCAGCAGGCTCTTGCCCTAGCTGACCTACCTAGAGCCTTGTGTTTTGCGGTAGATGCCATAAAGGATACAATCCAACAGGCCTCCCGCTTTACGCTGTCTGTAGTACATATGCGTAGGCTTCTATGGCTCAAAAACTGGTCTGCTGAAGCTCCCTGTAAGAAATTGCTGATTAGCTTCCCATTTCATGGAGAACGCTTATTTGGAGAAGATCTGGACAAGTATATCCAGAAAATTTCTGCCGGTAAAAGTACACTCTTGCCGGTTAAGAATAAGGGTAGAAGTCCTTCTTTTAAGAGGCCTACTTCTCCAGTCCCTGGCACATCGGCTGTGAAACAGTTCCGACGGCCTCCACGGTCAAATCCAGGGGGCAGATATCAGGGACAATCACAGGGTAACAAGAAACCCTGGGTCAAGAGAGGTACGAAACCTCCCCCCAAGTCATGAAGGGTTGCCCCCACTCAATCGGGTGGGGGGAAGACTTCAGTTGTTCACAGAGACCTGGCGGGACACCATCAGAGACAAATGGGTGATCTCCGCAGTAAGTCTGGGATACAAGCTGGAGTTAAAAGACACTCCTCCTGCCCATTTTATGAGGTCAAACGTGCCAAGCGATCCCCAAAAGAGAGGATCCCTCCTTCTGGCACTAGAACAACTATTGCTCCAAGGTGTAATCATGAAGGTTCCCTTGGAAGAAAGCGGGTTCGGGTTTTACTCGAATCTTTTCACAGTCCCCAAACCAAATGGGGACGTGAGGCCCATATTAAATCTAAAAGGGCTAAACAAATTCCTACATATCAGGACTTTTCGGATATAGTCGATCCGATCGGTGGCCACCGCCCTACAAGGGCAGGAATGGTTAGCCTCGATCGACATAAAGGATGCTTATTTGCATATTCCCATCTTTCCGGCCCACCAGAAATTTCTACGCTTTGTAGTAGAAGGGCGCCATTTTCAGTTCAGAGCCTTACCTTTCGGTCTGGCCACAGCACCACGAGTGTTCACAAAAATTCTGGCCCCACTATTGGCCAATCTGAGTGTAACGATAATGGCATATTTAGACGACCTGCTACTAATAGACCACTCAGTGGAAAAACTGGAAGTAGCTATTCACGAGACAATCAAGTATCTGGAATATCACGGTTGGATTATCAACCGAGACAAGTCAGCTCTAAGACCAGTCAAAAGTCTGGAATACTTGGGGCTAAGGCTGGATTCAAGTCAGAGAAAGATTTTCTTACCTCCAGAGAAGGTGTCGTCTTTGAGAGATTTGACCCACTTAGTGGGTACAAAAAGAAAACCATCCATACGCCTGTGCATGAGGCTGCTGGGAAAAATGGTGGCTTCATTCGAAGCAGTACCCTACGGTCAATTCCATTCAAGGAACTTGCAGAGGGCCATACTGTCAGCCTGGAACAAAAAAGTTCAGGCTTTAGACTTACCAATGTCCCTGTCCCCTTCCGTTCGCAAGAGCCTCCATTGGTGGTTGGTGCCCAGAATCTGGAAAAAGGGAAACCCTTCAGTCCAGTTTCTTGGAAGGTGGTCACTACAGATGCCAGCCTCATAGGCTGGGGGGCAGTACTGGAGCAATGGTCTCTCCAGGGCAAGTGGTCAGAAGCAGAGAAGGCCCTGCCCATCAATCTCTTAGAGATACGAGCAGCCCGGTATGCCCTAGTAGCATGGACATCCAAACTCCAAGGGTCCCCTGTCAGAATTCAATCAGACAATGCCACAGCAGGGGCATATATCAATCACCAGGGTGGCACCAGGAGTCGTGCAGCCCAGAGGGAAGCGAATTGCATCCTGGAATGGGCAGAAAGATATGTCCCAGCCATATCCGTGGTTTTCATCCCAGGAGTGGAAAATTGGAGAGCGGACTTTCTAAGTCGCCAGCAATTATGCCCGGGGGAATGGTCTCTTCACCCCGAGGTTTTCCAGGTAATATGCCAGCGGTGGGGAACACCGGATGTAGATCTGCTAGCATCCAGATTCAATGCAAAGGTGGACAGATTTGTGTCAAGGGATCCCCTAGCTTGCGGCTCGGATGCGGCTCGGATGCCCTAGTGTTACCTTGGGATCAGTTCTAACTGATATATGCATTCCCACCGCCACAATTGTTACCGCGATTAATCCGCAGAATCAGGGTAGAAAGGAAACCAGTGATTCTGGTGGCTCCAGCGTGGCCCCGAAGAGCATGGTACGCGGAGATCGTAAAAATGTCAGTGGGGAGTCCTTGGACCCTGCCACATCGTCCGGACCTGCTTTCGCAGGGACCGATATACCACCCTTCCTTACCAGCCCTGGGTTTGACGGCCTGGCTATTGAAGCCCACATTCTAAAAAAGAGAGGGCTCTCTAATCCTGTGGTATCTACCATGATCAATGCCAGGAAGCCGGTATCCAGGCAGATCTATTATAGGATCTGGAAGGCGTACATTGCGTGGTGTGAAGCCAGGAAATGGCATCCGCGTAAGTACGTAATAGGTAGGATTCTGGACTTCCTACAGTGGGCTGTAGATAGGAAGCTTGCCTTGGTTACTATCAAGGGTCAGATTTCGGCCTTGTCAATATTTTTTCAAAGGCCCTTGGCTTTGCATTCATTAGTCAAAGCTTTCATACAAGGAGTGATGCGTATTAGCCCTCCGGTTAGTATTCCCATATGTCCATGGGACTTAACCTGGTTCTGTCGGTTCTACAGAAGCAACCGTTTGAACCATTGCAACACATTTCCTTGGTTCTTCTCACCAGGAAATTGATTTTCTTAGTAGCCATTTGTTCGGCTAAAAGAGTATCGGAATTAGCCGCCTTGTCCTGTAAGGAGCCATATCTGGTTGTCCATAAGGACAGAGTAGTATTACGTCCTCATCCAGCCTTTCTTCCTAAGGTGGTATCGAGGTTTCATTTGAACCAAGATGTGGTTCTTCCTTCTTTTTTTCCCAAACCTACCTCGGTACAGGAAAAGTTATTGCATTCTTTGGATGTAGTAAGAGCAGTTAAAGCCTATCTAAAAGCCACTGCTCAGATTCGTAGAACGGATACTTTGTTTGTTCTGCCGGAAGGCCCCAGAAAGGGTCAGGCAGCATCAAAATCTACTTTAGCCAAGTGGATTCGACAGGTCATAATACAAGCCTATGGCTTGAGAAGGAGACCGCCTCCGTTCAAAGTTAGGGCGCACTCCACAAGAGCAGTTGGAACTTCATGGGCAGTGCATCACCAGGCCTCCCTGGCTCAAGTCTGTAAGGCCGCAACATGGTCTTCAGTACACACGTTTACTAGGTTCTACCAGGTAGACGTTAGAAGTCAGGAGGATGTCGCCTTTGGGCGCAGTGTGTTGCAGGCCGCAAAAGATCCTCATGCCTGATGGCGCCCAGCTTATGTATAGTGTATCCCTCCCCTCATTTGGCATTGCTTTGGGACGTCCCATTAGTAATGACTAAGTCGCTCTGTGTCCCGTGATGTACGAAAAAGAAGAAGGGATTTTTATAACAGCTTACCTGTAAAATCCTTTTCTTGGAGTACATCACGGGACACAGAGCTCCCACCCCTCTTTTAGGGACACTTATTGCTTTGCTACAAAACTGAGGTGCTCCCGGATGGGAGGGGCTTATATAGGGGAGGGTACTTCCGGTTTGGAAGTTGCCAGTGCCAGCACCTGAAGGTAATCTATATAACCCATTAGTAATGACTAAGTCGCTCTGTGTCCCGTGATGTACTCCAAGAAAAGGATTTTACAGGTAAGCTGTTATAAAAATCCCTTTATTTAGTGATCACTGCAATCAGTGACATTTGTGACTGTAAAAAAGTCACTACATTTAGTTTTAGGTCCAGTGTAGCCCCCTAACCCCCCCTAATAAAGGTTTAACCCCCTGATCACCCCCCAGATAACCCTTTCACCCCCTAGCACCGCCGTCGCTAAGCGATCAATTTTCTGATCGATGTCTTAGCGTCGGTGATACTGATCGGTAGCCAGTAATTTTTTTTAGGTTCGCCGCAGGTTTTTATAGCGTCGGGTACCCCCATATATTACCTAATAAAGGTTTAACCCCCTTGATCGCCCCCCAGGTAACCCTTTCACCCCCTATCACCACTGTCACTAAGCGATAATTTTTCTGATCGATGTCTTAGCGTCGGCGATGCTGATCGGTAGCCAGTAATTTTTTTAAGGTTCGCCGCAGGTTTTTATAGCGTCGGGTACCCCCATATATTACCTAATAAAGGTTTAACCCCCTTGATCACCCCCCAGGTAACCCTTTCACCCCCTAGCACCGCCGTCGCTAAGCGATCATTTTTCTGATCGATGTCTTAGCGTCGGTGATGCTGATCGGTAGCCAGTAATTTTTTTTAGGTTCGCCGCAGGTTTTTATAGCGTTGGGTACCCCCATATATTACCTAATAAAGGTTTAACCCCCTTGATCGCCCCCCAGGTAACCCTTTCACCCCCTATCACCACTGTCACTAAGCGATAATTTTTCTGATCGCTGTCTTAGCGTCGGTGATGCAGATCGGTAGCCAGTAATTTTTTTTAGGTTCGCCGCAGGTTTTTATAGCGTCAGGTACCCCAATATATTACCTAATAAAGGTTTAACCCCCTTGATTGCCCCCCAGGTAACCCTTTCACCCCCTATCACCACTGTCGCTAAGCGATCATTTTTCTGATCGCTGTCTTAGCGTCGGTGATGCAGATCGGTAGCCAGTAATTTTTTTTAGGTTCGCCGCAGGTTTTTATAGCGTCAGGTACCCCCATATATTATCTAATAAAGGTTTAACCCCCTGATCGCCCCCCAGGTAACCCTTTCACCCCCTATCACCACTGTCGCTAAGCGATCGTTTTTATGATCGTTGTCTTAGTGTCGGTGATGCCGATAGGTAGCCAGTAATTTTTTTTTAGGTTCGCCGTCAGGTTTTTATATAGCGTCAGGTACCCCCATATATTACCTAATAAAGGTTTTACCCCCTAATTGCCCCTAGTTAACCCTTTCACCAGTGATCATCATATAAGTGTTACGGGTGACGCTGGTTAGTTAGTTTGCTTTTTATAGTGTCAGGGCACCCGCCGTATATAACCCAATAAAGGTTTAACCCCCTGATCGCCCGGCGGGTGATATCAATTAGGTTTTAGCGTCAGAGAGGGTCTGCGTCACACCCCAGGCAGCGTCAGGTTAGTGCCAGTAGCGCTAACACCCACGCGTTAAGCATACACCCCCCTTCGTGGTATAGTATCTGAACAGATCAATATCTGATCTGATCAGATCTATACTAGCGTCCCCAGCAGTTTAGGGTTCCCAAAAACGCAGTGTTAGCGGGATCAGCCCAGATACCTGCTAGCACCTGCGTTTTGCCCCTCCGTCCAGCCCAGGCCACCCAAGTGCAGTATCGATCGATCACTGTCACTTACAAAACACAACACACATAACTGCAGCGTTCGCAGAGACAGGCCTGATCCCTGCGACTCCAGTGCTGTAGGAGGTGATTTCACCACCACAGTTAAAAAAAAAAAGCATATATGCCGAAGCATTGGGGCAGCAGGGGCGGAGGAGCGATTTTGCTCCTAATGCCGCGTACATACGGTCGAAATTCCGACGGAGGCTTGCCCGTGGAAAAGTCTGACCATGTGTACGCGGCATAACTTTTGCGGGAAGATGCCCCCATTCTTCGGCATATATAAATGGTGCATGTATGCCCATCATTAGAAGTGGGTGGATGAAGGGAGGTATTCTAATGGTGGGCATACCCACCGATCAATCTTTTTTTTTCGTTCAGCCAACAGGCTGCATGAAAAAAAAGATTACAATACATGTCCAACAAGGACCAGCAACGTACTGGTATGTTGCTGGACTTTGAATGTTTATACCAGAATGATGCCTGCGGGTTTAGGTATCATCTTGGTATCATTCTTTTCAGCCAGCGGCCGGCTTTCATGTAAAAGCAATCCTAGTGGCTAATTAGCCTCTGGACTGCTTTTACAAGCAGTGGGAGGGAATGTCCCCCCCCGGATATAAAAAGCGCCATTGGGAAATTGGGAAAGCATTTTATCACACCGATCTTAGTGTGGTCAGATGCTTTGAGGGCAGAGAAAAGATCTAGGGTAGAAGACCCCAGTTTTTTCAAAAAAAAGTACCTGTCATAGGGGATGTTTACATTCCCTGAGATAACAATAAAAATGATAAAAAAAAAAAAATATGGAAGCAACAGTTTAAAAATAAAATAAAAAAGCAAAATTAATAATAAAAAAAAAAAAGCACCCCTGTCCTGCCCTGCTCTTGCCCAATGGCGAACGCAAACGTCGGTCTGGCGTCATATGTAAACAGCAATTGCACCATGCATGTGAGGTATCACCGCGAAGGTCAGATCGAGGGCAGTAATTTTAGCAGTAGACCTCCTCTGTAAATCTAACGGGGTAACCTGTAAAGGCTTTTAAAGGCTTTTAAAAATGTATGTAGTTTGTCGCCAATGCGCATTTGTGCGAAATTTTAAAGCATGTCGTGTTTGGTATCTATGTACTCGGCCTAAGATCATCTTTTTTATTTCATCAAACATTTGGGCAATATAGTGTGTTTTAGTGCATTAAAATTTAAAAAAAAGTGTATTTTTTCCCCAAAAAATGCGTTTGAAAAATCGCTGCGCAAATACTGTGTAGAAAAAAAAAATGCAACACCCACCATTTTATTCTGTAGGGCCTTTGCTTTAAAAATATATATAATGTTTGGGGGTTCAACATAATTTTCTTGCAAAAAAAAATATGTTTTCATGTAAACAAAAAGTGTCAAAAAGGGCTTTGTCTTCAAGTGGTTAGAAGAGTGGATGTAAGCTTCCTAATGTTGTGTATAAAATGCCAGAACAGTTCAAAACCCCCCCAAATGACCCCATTTTGGAAAGTAGACACCCCAGGCTATATACTGAGAGGCATGTCGAGTCCATGGAATATTTTATATGTTGACACAAGTTGCGAAAAAAAGACAATTTTTTTTTTTTTTGCACAAAGTTGTCACTAAATTATATATTGCTCAAACATGCCATGGGCATATGTGGAATTACACCCCAAAATACATTCTGTTGCTTCTCCTGAGTACGGGGATACCACATGTGTGAGACTTTTTGGGAGCCTAGCCGCGTACGGGACCCCAAAAACCAATCACCGCCTTCAGGCTTTCTAAGGGTGTAAATTTTTGATTTCACTTCTCACTGCCTATCACAGTTTCGGAGGCCATGGAATGCCCAGATGGCACAAAACCCCCCCAAATGACCCCATTTTGGAAAGTAGACACCCCAAGCTATTTGCTGAGAGGTATGGTGACTGTGAGTATTTTGCAGATCTCGCTTTTTGTCACAAAGTTTTGAAAATTGAAAAAAATAAATAAAAAATAAATGTTCTTTCTTCATTTTCAAAAACAAATGAGAGCTGTAAAATACTCACCATGCCTCTCAGCAAACAGCTTGGGGTGTCTACTTTCCAAAATGGGGTCATTTGGGGGGGTTTTGTGCTATTTTGGCATTTTATGGCCTTCGAAACTGTGATAGGTAGTGAGGAGTCAAATCAAAAATTTGTGCCTAGAAATCCTGAAGGCGGTGATTGGTTTTCGGGGTCCCGTACGCGGCTAGGCTCCCAAAAAGTCCCACACATGTGGTATCCCCGTACTCAGGAGAAGCAGCAAAATTTATTTTGGGGTGCAATTCCACATATAACCATGGCATGTGTGAGCAATATATCGTTTAGTGACAACTTTTTGTAATTTTTATTTTTTTTTGTCATTATTCAATCACTTGGGACAAAAAAAAAAAATTCAATGGGCACAACAGGCCTCTCAGCAATTTCCTTGGGGTGTCTACTTTCTAAAATGGGGTCATTTGGGGGGGGGTTGTGCTATTTTGGCATTTTATGGCCTTCAAAACTGTGATAGGTAGTGAGGAGTGAAATCAAAAATTTGCGCCCTTAGAAATCCTGAAGGCAGTGCTTAGTTTCCGGGGTCCCGTACGTGGCTAGGCTCCTAAAAAGTCCCACACATGTGGTATCCCCGTACTCAGGAGAAGCAGCAGAATGTATTTTGGGGTGCAATTCCACATATAACCATGGCATGTGTGAGCAATATATCATTTAGTGACAACTTTTTGTAATTTTTTTTTTGTCATTATTCAATCACTTGGGACAAAAAAAAAATATTCAATGGGCTCAACATGCCTCTCAGCAATTTCCTTGGGGTGTCTACTTTCTAAAATAGGGTCATTTGGGGGGGTTTTGTACTGCCCTGCCATTTTAGCACCTCAAGAAATGAGATAGGCAGTCATAAATTTAAAGCTGTGTAAATTCCAGAAAATGTACCCTAGTTTGTAAACGCTATAACTTTTGCGTAAACCAATAAATATACGCTTATTGACATTTTTTTTTACTAAAGACATGTGGCTGAATACATTCTGGCCTAAATGTATGACTAAAATTGAGTTTATTCGATTTTTCTTATAACAAAAAGTAGAAAATATCATTTTTTTTCAAAATTTTCGGTCTTTTTCCATTTATATCGCAAAAAATAAAAATCGCAGAGGCAATCAAATACCATTAAAAGAAAGCTCTATTTGTGGGAAGAAAAGGACGCAAATTTTGTTTGGGTACAACATTGCATGTCCGCACAATTTACAGTTAAAGCAGCGCAGTGCAAAATTCTGAATTCACCTCTGGTCCTTTAGCTACCAAATGGTCCGGGCTTAAGTGGTTAAATCATAATGACAACAGAAACTACCCAAATGACCCTGATCAAAAGTTTACATACCCCAATTCTTAATACCTTGCATTGTCCCCTTTAACATCAATGACAGCTTGAAGTCTTTTGTGGTATTTGTGGATGAAGCTCTTTATCTTCTCAGATGGTAAAGCGGCCCATTCCTCTTGGCAAAAAGCCTCCAGTTCCTGTAAATTCTTGGGCTGTCTTGCATGAAC
This sequence comes from Rana muscosa, assembly GCA_029206835.1. Lineage (NCBI taxonomy): Eukaryota > Metazoa > Chordata > Amphibia > Anura > Ranidae > Rana > Rana muscosa. The sequence goes on from CM055118.1 coordinate 445,566,581, forward strand.
GGCACGTTTGAGATTTCTCAAGAGTGGCTCAATTATATTGAGGTCAGGAGACTGAGATGGCCACTCCAGAACCTTCACTTTATTCTGCTGTAGCCAATGACAGGTCGACTTGGCCTTGTGTTTTGGATCATTGTCATGTTGGAATGTCTAAGTACGTCCCATGAGCAGCTTCCTGGCTGATGAATGCAAATGTTCCTCCAGTATTTTTTGATAACATACTGCATTCATCTTGCCAACAATTTTGAACAAATTTCCTGTGCCGTTGTAGCTCACACATCCCCAAAACATCAGTGATCCACCTCCGTGTTTCACAGTAGGAATGGTGGACCTTGCATCATAGGTCTTGTTGACTCCTCTCCAAATGTAGCGTTTATAGTTGTGGCAAAAAAGCTACATTTTGGTCTCATCACTCCAAATGACTTTGTGCCGGAAGGTTTGAGGCTTGTCTCTGTGCTGTTTGGCTTATTGTAAGCGGGATACTTTGGGGCATTTGCATAGTAATGGCTTTCTTTTGGCGACTCGACCATGCATCCCATCTTTCTTCAAGTGCCTCCTTATTGTGCATCTTGAAACAGCCACACCACATGTTTTCAGAGAGTCCTGTATTTCACCTGAAGTTATTTGTGGGGTTTTCCTTTGCATTCCAAACAATTTTCCTGGCAGTTGTGGCTGAAATTTTAGTTGGTCGACCTGACCGTGGTTTGGTTTCAACAGAACCCCTCATTTTCCACTTCTTGATTAGAGTTTGAGCACTGCTGATTGGCATTTTCAATTCCTTGGATATCTTTTTATATCCCTTTCCTGTTTTATACAGTTCAACTACCTTTTCCCGCAGATCCTTTGACAATTCTTTTGCTTTCCCCATGACTCAGAATCCAGAAACGTCAGTGCAGCACTAGATAAAAGATGCAAGGGTCTGTCAGGAGTCCAGAAACTCATTGACCTTTTATACACACACACACTAATTACAAGCAAACAAATCACAGGTGAGGATGGTTACATTTAATAGCCCCTAGAACCCCTTTGTGTCAACTTGTGTGCATGTTATCAGGCCAAAATCACCAGGGTATGTAAACTTTTGATCAGGGTCATTTGGGTAGTTTCTGTTGTCATTATGATTTAAAAAGAGTAAACACAGTTGATTAATAATAAATGGCTTCAGCCAAACACTAACCATGAGTGAAAGAAATGTGTTATCATTCATATTCTCTGAAAAATGGCGAAGAAATCCTAAATTCTGCCAGGGTATGTAAACTTATGAGCACAATCATATATCATTATAGTATAAGTGGCTCATCATACTTATTGTCACATTCATCACGGGTTTATATGTAATTTATTAACTGGTTAAACAATTTCATATTCAGGTTTTAGAGCACATCTCTCTCTCTCTCTCTCTATATATATATACACACATATATATATATATATATATATATATATATATATATATATATATATAGTTTTGAGTCATGTCATGGGAAGTCATGTGAGAGATAACATGAGTGGATTTAAGTCCTTCCAATTGTTACCAACTGTCAGTATTTTTACTGGCTGCCAGTAAAAAACGGGTACTTTACTCCTGCCAGTAAATGCCAGTGACAGGAAAAGGTTGCCAGTAAAAAATATGGCTGTGACCCTCGGCTTGTGACTATACATGCAAAGTTCTGGTCCGGAGCTGGCTGAGACCGTCTGAGTGCTTGCTACAGTATGTTAAGGCGGCACCGGTGGGGGGCGGGTCTGGCGGAGGCGGTGCCTGAGTGTGTTGTGTGATGTCATGGTGCAAGGGAGCTGAGTGGTGTGGCTGAATGTGCGGTTCTGCAGGATGGGAGCAGGGCAAGTCGGGAGCGGGACTGTCAGTGCTGTTTGGACTGAAGGGACCACCTGGGGTGGAGAGAAACTGTCACTGTGACTCAGGAGGGGACGTTTCGTACCGGTGAGGTGTCATCATCATCTGACACTGCTGTCAGTGTCACTGTGAGAGTCAATTTCAAGTGTGTGTGTGCCTGCTTATTCTAATTTCTTGCCCTCCTAAGTCCTGTCCCTGAGCTACTTACAGTACTTACTATATCAAAAATAAAATAAGAAATATGTTTTTTGCCTTAATATCTACCTTAAATCACATTGCTAATTGCATATTGCACTAGTTTGCAGCCTAAATACTGAAATTTGTAATGTTTGGAAATGTCAGCAAAAACTCGGCTGTGCCAGTAAATGTTGGGTGTTGTGTTAGTAAATTTCAATCTAATAGGTTGGCAACATTGTTCCTTCCTAACAGGACTTACATCCACTCACACTGCAGCACCATGTTAGCTAAGTGATCCTTCACCTCCCTAAAAGCGAAATGGAAAATACATTTCCAAGAGGTGCTGGGACTTTTGATGTGAGCTAATACTAAGTAGAAAGGACAAAAATATTCAGAGAGGTCATTGGTTCAGGTTAGACTGCTCACATCAGCCAGTCATTATCCTCCGCTGGGTACCCCAGCTTGTTAACCACTTCCCGACCGCCGCACGACGATATACGTCAGCAGAATGGCATGGGCAGGCAAATTGGCGTACCATACGTCCCTTTTGAATTTGCCGCCGTGCGCGCGCCCGCCGCGTGCCTCGGGTCCCGGGAACTCGATGTTCGCCCGCGGCCCACAATTGCCGTGTGGAGAGGCAGAATGGGGAGATGCCTATGTAAAAAAGGCATTTCCCTGTTCTGCCTAATGACATGTCAGGGATCTACTGCTCCCTGTGATCGGGAGCAGTGATCGCTGTCATGTCACAGGTAGTCCACCCCTCACAGTTAGAATCACTCCCTAGGCCACACTTAACCCCTTCATCGCTTAGTGCTTAGTGCTACGACTAAGGCTATTGCCAAAACGTGTCAGTATTATTGTTTTATTGTCACTCTGATGTACCAATAAACGACACTTCAAGGATTACAGTTTTGCCGGCTCTTCTTACTACTGTTGCATTGTGTGTTGGGACACATCGAGCCTCTGCACCTGTGAGTGGACCTGGTGTATGGATTGAGTTGTCCCTGCAGAGAGCGCTGTTACCTTTCTTATTTTCCATGATGAGAAGGCCTGGCTCACAGTCTCCACTCTAAAGCCCCGTACACACGATCGGTTTAACCGATGAAAACCGTCCGATGGATTGTTTTCATCAGACAAACCGATTGTGTATGGGACCCATCGGTCTTTTTTCCATAAAAAATAGAACATGTTTTAAATTTTTCCGATGGATCAAAAACCGATAGAAAATACCGATCGTCTGTGGGGAACTCCATCGGATAAAAAACCCACACATGCTCAGAATCAAGTCGACGCATGCTCAGAAGCATTGAACTTCATTTTTCTCGGCTCATCGGAGTGTTTTACGTCACCGCGTTTGGGACGGTCGGTTTTTGGACTGATGGTGTGTGGCCAAGACTGATGAAAAACGAAAAACAGTTTCATCGGATTTCTGATGGACAAATCCATCGGACTAAAATCCATCGGAAATCCGATCGTGTGTACAGGGCTTAATTCATCCCAAAGGTTTTCTATCGGGTTGAGATCAGGACTCTGTGCTGGCCAGTCAAGTTCCTCCACCCCAAACTCGCTCATCTATGTTTTTATGGAACTTGTTTGTGATTTTTTTGTGCATGCACAAAGATTGCAAGAAATGTGGAACTGCTGCACCAAAAAAAAAAAAATCTATTTGTGAAAGATGGAGGGGGAGGGGCAGAGTAATACAACATTTAGGTTAGGGTGAAGGCCCGCTTTAAATAACACATGATCTGGTTACCATTGGCTAGATTATTTGATGAGATCCTATCTACAGATGCCTGAAGGTACCACAAGATGAGTGTCACCAGAGAAATAAAAATTGGACTGAAGGAAAAATGTATCTGATTGCTGATATTTTCCACTAAATAAGATTATATGATTATATTAGAACTGTGTGCCCTGGCCTATGCTTACTACAGATTGGATATAAATGCTTACATGAGCATTCAAGTTTAGAATTATGTCTTCAAATACAATAATTGCCTGCATATCCAACCACTTTTTCCAGGTGTTTATTGATCATTTAACCCAGAGCCAGACTCGGGCTGCATTGCAGGATACAGGGAAGTTACTTACCTTGTTCCCTGGATCCTGCGATGTCTCCCGCTGTGTGTGTGAGCCGTGTCTCCTCGCTTGTTTCTGACTGCTGAGTGCCGAGCTCCGTTCCCTGCGACGTTGCGGCGCACGGGGACGGAGTTTGTCGCCAAATTCAAAAAGTGAAACACACAGTATAGATACAGTATACTGTAATCTTACAGATTACAGTACTGTATCAGATAATAACACATCCCCTTTGTCCCTAGTGGTCTGTCCAGTGTCCTGCATGTACTTTTATATTATAAAAACTGTTCTTTCTGCCTGGAAACTGGAGATTGTCCATAGCAAACAAAAAGTGTCCCTTTATGTCAAACGTGGTTTTATACCAGCTAGAAAACAGCGATAATAAATTAGAATCACTCGCAGAATTGAGCGATAGCGATTTGTGGGGAAATGCGTCATCAAACACTAAATCTAATGACAGCGACAATTCTGCAACTGAGCAAATTTCAGTGTTTTTGATTTGATTACATTATTGAATATTTTTTATTATAATTATTATATTATTATTTGTTATAATTATTTATAGTTATTTATTATATTATAATTTATGATTTTGTGTTTCAAAATTTATCATACCCGGGATGTCTACTAGACTCTTGTTTGGACAGATTTAAGTGAGGTATTCCTAAGAATTACAGGCCTACAATATAAAACGCCAAATTTCCATGTAGAATAATTGTACCGCTTTCAGCACCTAAAATCTGACAGAATCATACCGCCAGGGAGGTTAAACCCTGCTTCTCTTGAACTATGAACCCTTTGCTTCTGCCTTTGCACTTCCCGTTTGCCAGATTATTATGTGGTCTCTCCAGTCAATATCTCATTCTTTTTTTACTCCTGCTGCCATCCATATCTTTGCTACCACTCCTTACTGACCTTTGGCTTGTTCCTTGACTACTCTTCTACTTGATCCTAACCTGCAACCATTTGTTACCAACTTTTGCCATGTTTACTGACTACGCTTCTGCTCGATTCCCTACCTGCTATATCTGCTACTGGCCCCCGACTTGGTGGGGTGATCCTGAGGACCGTGACTGGGTACTAACACGCAGAAAAGAGCACAGATCACTTTTTAGAGGTGCGTTAATCTTGTTGCGCCCATCTAAATGGACCCTAAGAAACACTTAATTGGCATCTCTTCTTGCTCAATACAATACATATACCAAATCTTACCAGTCCTGCAATTATTGTGCTCTGTACGGTGGAAAATTCCTATACACAGCTGGCTGTCATGTACTGACCCTGGTCACATCTCATTTGTATGCCTGTAGTGTGCCAAGGCCAATTTATCCTCCCAACAGTACGACAGCTGCGCACCAAGATGTGGGGGCTCTCCGCAGCAACACAAGGGTTAAACTAAATATGGAAATAATGCCTGTCTCCCAGCATGACATGGGTGTCACTGATCCTCTGTCATTGATAAGGGCATCTCTGTCTATTCATCTGACAGGTGTCAGACAGCGAGACTTAGGGACACACTGAGATCTAACTATATTTCTCTTTTTTTACTCCCTGTTTATACAAGCGCAGCGGATCCAGATAGCGCTCCTCTCCTCTTATAAGTGTGATTACTGTGAGAGGACCTGACACCGTATCACAAAGAGCAGCACGCAGGACATGTTCTGTGCCCCTTACGCCACTTAATAGTTGTTCATTTGCTCCTAAGGCATTGTGACAAAAGATATAATTACATCTCGAAAGAGACAGGACATTTGCTGCCGGACCATCGCAGCCATTGCCCTGTATGTGATGTATTAATAATAATAGAACCCATATATGAAAACTGGAGGAATTAATGTATTTTCTCAAATATATATATATATAGGGAGAGAGATTTAATATATTCATATTTTATGTATACTGTATATGGATATATATATATATATATATATATAAAATATAAATACATATATTAAATCTCTTTCTCTCTAGAGAGAGAGGTTTAATATATATCTATATATCTATCTATCTATCTATCTATCTATATATATATATATATATATATATATATATATATATATACACACATATACATATATTAAAGCTCTCTAGAGAGAAAGAGAGAGAAATAGATTTAAATATGTATTTATATTTTAATTGTTTATATATATACATATATACATATATATATATATATATATATATATATATATATATATAATATTTATATAAATATTTAGATTTTATACTGTATATAGACATTTATATGTTATTTATACAATAGGCAGATAGACTTATTATTATATGTACTCATTTTTATATATATATATATATATATATATATATATATATATATATATATATATATACATACAGTGGGTACGGAAAGTATTCAGACCCCCTTAAATTTTTCACTCTTTGTTATATTGCAGCCATTTGCTAAAATCATTTAAGTTCATTTTTTTCCTCATTAATGTACACACAGCGCCCCATATTGACAGAAAAACACAGAATTGTTGACATTTTTGCAGATTTATTAAAAAAGAAAAACTGAAATATCACATGGTCCTAAGTATTCAGACCCTTTGCTGTGACACTCATATATTTAACTCAGGCGCTGTCCATTTCTTCTGATCATCCTTGAGATGGTTCTACACCTTCATTTGAGTCCAGATGTGTTTGATTATACTGATTGGACTTGATTAGGAAAGCCACACACCTGTCAGAGCAAATGAGAATCATGAGGTCAAAGGAACTGCCTGAAGAGCTCAGAGACAAAATTGTGGCAAGGCACAGATCTGGCCAAGGTTACAAAAATAATTCTGCTGCACTTAAGGTTCCTAAGAGCACAATGGCCTCCATAATCCTTAAATGGAAGATGTTTGAGACGACCAGAACCCTTCCTAGAGCTGGCCGTCCGGCCAAACTGAGCTATTGGGGGAGAAGAGCCTTGGTGAGAGAGGTAAAGAAGAACCCAAAGATCACTGTGGCTGAGCTCCAGAGATGCAGCCGAGAGATGGGAGAAAGTTGTAGAAAGTCAACCATCACTGCAGCCCTCCACCAGTCGGGACTTTATGGCAGAGTGGCTCGACGGAAGCCTCTCCTCAGTGAAAGACACATGAAAGCCTGCATGGAGTTTGCTAAAAAACACCTGAAGGACTCCAAGATGGTGAGAAATAAGATTCTCTGGTCTGATGAGACCAAGATAGAACTTTTTGGCCTTAATTCTAAGCGGCATGTGTGGAGAAAACCAGGCACTGCTCATCACCTGTCCAATACAGTCCCAACAGTGAAGCATGGTGGTGGCAGCATCATGCTGTGGGGGTGTTTTTCAGCTGCAGGGACAGGACGTCTGGTTGCAATCGAGGGAAAGATAAACGCGGCCAAGTACAGGGATATCCTGGACGAAAACCTTCTCCAGAGTGCTCAGGACCTCAGACTGGGCCGAAGGTTTACCTTCCAACAAGACAATGACCCTAAGCACACAGCTAAAATAACGAAGCAGTGGCTTCACAACAACTCCGTGACTGTTCTTGAATGGCCGAGCCAGATCCTTGACTTAAACCCAATTGTGCATCTCTGGAGAGACCTAAAAATGTCTGTCCATCAACGTTTACCATCCAACCTGACAGAACTGGAGAGGATCTGCAAGGAGGAATAGCAGAGGATCCCCAAATCCAGGTGTGAAAAACTCGTTGCATCTTTCCCAAAAAGACTCATGGCTGTATTAGATCAAAAGGGTGCAAATACTAAATACTGAGCAAAGGGTCTGAATACTTAGGACCATGTGATATTTCAGCTTTTCTTTTTTAATAAATCTGCAAAAATTTCAACAATTCTGTGTTTTTCTGTCAATGCTAATGGAGTGAAACACTCCTAGGAGGCATATAGGGACTTTTAAGGCTTCGTAGTCAATTCCCTATATGTCTCCTAGGAGTGTTTTACTCCATTAGTTATTTGCAGTCGGAATAATTGAAATTGTTTGGTTTTGCTCAAGGTTGATCAATTACAGTGGAATTTTGGATTACGAGCATAATCCGTTTCAGGAGAATGCTCGTAATCCAAAGCACTCGCATATCAAAGCGAGTTTCCCCATAGAAGTCAATGGAAACGAAAATATTTTGTTCCGCATTGACTTTAATGGCATACAATACCGCATATGGCCAGAGGTGGGGGGGCGCTGGAGAGCCTCAGTAATACTCGGAAAGGCCCGAGGACAGCTCGGCTGAACTCGGAAAACCTCGGAAAGGCTCGGGAACCCAGTATTTCTCAGATTTTCCGAGCATTTCAAAATGGCTCCGATCGGCTCCGGCACCCCCCCACCTCAGGCCAAACGTGGTACTGCACAGCGCTGTGGCTTGAATCCTGCTCGTTTTGCGAGACAAACCGAGTCAGGATTTTTTTTAATACAGTGCTCGTATTGCGAAACGCTCGTTAACCGCGTTACTCGCAATCCGAGGTTTCACTGTACACAGTATCTGTCGTTTCAATAATTTATAGATTTGATTTCAGGCATTCACGCAGGGTGTAAATTGAAAAAAAAAATAATAACTAAAAAATAATAACTAAAAAATTAAATAATAAAAATAAAAACGACTGACACCGTCCACTGCCCTACTGACACTGTCCACTGTTCTACTGACACCGTCCACTGTTCTACTGACACCGTCCACTGCTCTACTAGCACCGCCCACTGCTCTACTGACACCGTACACTGTTCTACTGACACTGCCCACTGCTCAACTGACACCGCCCACTGCTCTACTGACACGTCCACTGCTCTACTGACACCGTCCACTGCTCTACTGACACCATCCACTGCTCAACTGACACGGTCCACTGCTCTACTGACACCGCCCACTGCTCAACTGACACCGCCCACTGCTCTACTGACACGTCCACTGCTCTACTGACACCGTCCACTGCTCTACTGACACCATCCACTGCTCAACTGACACGGTCCACTGCTCTACTGACACCGCCCACTGCTCAACTGACACCGCCCACTGCTCTACTGACACCGTCCACTGCTCTACTGACACGGTCCACTGTTCTACTGACACCGTCCACTGCTCTACTGACACCGTCCACTGCTCAACTGACACCGTCCACTGCTCAGCTGACACCGTCCACTGCTCTACTGACACCATCCACTGCTCTACTGACACCGTCCACTGCCCTACTGACACCGTCCACTGCTCTATTGACACTGTCCACTGCCCTACTGACACCGTCCACTGCTCTACTGACACCGTCCACTGCTCTTCTGACACCGTCCACTGCTCTACTGACACCATCCACTGCCCTACTGACACCATCCACTGCTCTACTGACACTGTCCACTGCTCCACTGACACCGTCCACTTCCCTACTGACACCGTCCACTGCTCAACTGACACTGTCCACTGCCCTACTGACACTGTCCACTGCTCTACTGACACCGTCCACTGCTCTACTGACACTGCCCTACTGACACCGTCCATTGCCCTACTGACACCATCCACTGCTCTACTGACACCATCCACTGCTCTACTGACACCGTCCACTGCTCTACTGACACCGTCCACTGCTCTACTGACACTGTCCACTGCCCTACTGACACCGTCCACTGCTCAACTGACACCGTCCACTGCCCTACTGACACCGTCCACTGCTCAACTGACACTGTCCACTGCCCTACTGACACCATCCACTGCTCTACTGACACCATCCACTGCTCTACTGACACTGTCCACTATTCTACTGACACCGTCCACTGCTCTACTGACACTGTCCACTGCCCTACTGACACCATCCACTGCTCAACAGACACTGTCCACTGCCCTACTGACACAGTCCACTACTCTACTGACACTGTCTACTGCCCTACTGACACTGTCCACTGCTCTACTGACAATGTCCACTGTTCTACTGACACCTTCCACTGCCCTACTGACACCATCCACTGCTCTACAGACACCGTCCACTGTTCTACTGACACCATCCACTACCCTACTGACACCATCCACTGCTCTACTGACACTGTCAGTATACATACACGCATATGTGTTTGAGCTTTGGGGTGCACACCTATGGATTTGATCATGCTGTCCAATTCTGTGAAGAATCGTTTCATTGGGTCTTTACATGTATGGCCACCATTAGACTCCTTTTAGATCAAATTCCATGAAACTGAGTCGACCGGCAAGACCAGAAAGTAATTGATCATGTTACATCGATTGGCAGTACTGAGATGCTTTGTTCATGAATTTGATCATGTTTTGATCAATCAGATTACAAAATGACAGGGCGGAGATTTACGAAAACTGGTGCAGCTGTGCATAGTAACCAATCAGCTTCTAGGTTTTATTGTCAAAGCTGAAGTTAGAAGCTGATTGGTTACTATGCCCAGCTGCACCGGATTCTGTGTGCACCCGTTTTAGTAAGGCTGGGTTCACACTAGTGCAACACGACATCTGTCCTACTTTGGATCCGACTTTGCCCTGCGACATGAAGCCGACATATGTCCGACTTTCAATGAACGGGGATCCGACTTGGATCCCCGCCAATATCAGGCACTGTGTTTGGTATGAATCTTAAGGGGGAACTCCAGGCCAAATTTTAAATAAAAAATCGGCATGGGTTCCCCCTCCAGAGGCATACCAGGCCCTTGGGTCTGGTCTGGATTTGAAGGGGCGTCCCTACGCCGAAAAAGCGGCGTGGGGGTTCCCCCAAAATCCAAACCAGACCCTTATCCGAGCACACAACCTGGCCGGCCGCAGGGGAAGAGGGGGGGACAAGAGAGCGGCCCCCCCCTCCCTCCTGAACCGTACCAGGCCGCATGCCCTCAACATGGGGGGTTTGGTGCTCTGGGGCAGGGGGGCGACCTGCGGCCCCCCCACCCCAGAGCACCCTGCCCCCATGTTGATGAGGACAGGGCCTCTTCCCGACAACCCTGGCCGTTGGTTGTCGGGGTCTGCGGGCGGGGGGGCTTATCGGAATCCGGGAGCCCCCTTTAATAAGGGGGCCGCCGGATCCCGGCCCCCCCACCCTATGTGAATGAGTATGGGGTAAATTTGCAATAAAAAAACCACACAGCTTTTTAAAGTATTTTATTGCACAGCTCCGGGGGTCTTCTTCCGACTTCGGGGGTCTCCGGTGTCGTCGCCGCGCTCTCCGGTTCTTTCTTCTGCCGGGCTTCCGCTAACTTCTTTTTAGCTTCTTTTTAGCTCTTTTGCTGGCGGAGGCCCGGTCTTCTCCGTCATCTTCTTCTTCTTCTCCCTCTCTCCGGTTCTTCTCCCGCTCTCCGGTTCTTTCTGCCGCCGGGCCTCCGCTAACTTCTTTTTAGCTCTTTTGCTAACGGAGGCCCGGTCTTCTCCGTCGTCTCGTCCGGCTCTCCGTTGTCCTTCTGCCGGCCCCTCCACTAACTTCTTTAGCTCTTTTGCTAGTGGAGGAGCCGGTCTTCCCGTCGTCGCCGTCGGCGTCTTCTTCCCTCTTCTCCTCCTCGATGTTGATGCGTCGCTTCCTCCCGCTGTAATACTGGCTCTCCGCTCCGCATTAATATAGGCTTCTCATGACGTCACAGTCACATGTTCCGGGGCATATGGCCCCGGAGCATGTGACTGTGACGTCATGGGAACATGTGACTGTGACGTCATGAGAAGCCTATATTAATGCGGAGCGGAGCGGAGAGCCAGTATTACAGCGGGAGGAAGCGACGCGTCAACATCGAGAAGGAGAAGAGGGAAGAAGATGCCGACGGCGACGACGGGAAGACCGGCTCCTCCACTAGCAAAAGAGCTAAAGAAGTTAGTGGAGGGGCCGGCAGAAGGACAACGGAGAGCCGGACGAGACAACGGGAAGACCGGGCCTCCGTTAGCAAAAGAGCTAAAAAGAAGTTAGCGGAGGCCCGGCGGAAGAAAGAACCGGAGAGCGGGAGAAGAACCGGAGAGCGGGAGAAGAAGAAGGCGATGGAGAAGATCGGGCCTCCGCTAGCAAAAGAGCTAAAAAGAAGTTAGTGGAGGCCCGGCAGAAGAAAGAACCAGAGAGCGCGGCGACGACACCGGAGACCCCCGAAGTCGGAAGAGACCCCCGGAGCTGTGCAATAAAATACTTTAAAAAGCTGTGTGGTTTTTTTATTGCAATTTTTTTCCACCAGGTGAATGGGTAGGGGTACGATGTACTCCATACTCATTCACATAGGGTGGGGGGTGCCGGGATCCGGGGGCCCCTTTATTAAAGGGGGCTCCCGGATTCCGATAAGCCCCCCGCCCGCAGACCCCGACAACCAACGGCCAGGGTTGTTGGGAAGAGGCCCTGTCCTCATCAACATGGGGGCAGGGTGCTCTGGGGTGGGGGGGCCGCAGGTCGCCCCCCCGCCCCAGAGCACCAAACCCCCCATGTTGAGGGCATGCGGCCTGGTACGGTTCAGGAGGGAGGGGGGCCGCTCTCTCGTCCCCCCCTCTTCCCCTGTGGCCTGCCAGGTTGCGTGCTCGGATAAGGGTCTGGTTTGGATTTTGAGGGGACCCCCACGCCGCTTTTTCGGCGTAGGGGCGCCCCTTCAAATCCAGACCAGACCTAAGGGCCTGGTATGCTCCTGGAGGGGGAACCCATGCCGGTTTTTTATTTAAAATTTGGCCTGGATTTCCCCCTCAAGAGCAGCACAGCACAAGTCGCATGCCAAAGTCGGATCATGCAAGACTGCGGTCCGACTTTGATCCGACTTCAATGATAGTCAATGGGCTGAAGTCGGATCAAAGTCGGACCAAAGTAGTACAGGGAGCATTCTCAAAGTCGGACCGACATGTGTCGGACCAGTTAAGACGGCTCCCATAGGGAAACATTGATTTTCACACGTCATGCGACATGAGCTCCCAATGTCGGAGCGTTTGTCGCCCCAGTGTGAACCAGGCCTAAATCTCCCCCTTGGTGTCCAACTATCAATCGAAATCCACTTTCCCCTGTGTGTTTTATTGATCCAATTGGTTATAGACTATAAATAGATCCTTCCTATTAGGAGAGATCGATCGGAAAATAAATCATTCCTTTATGGAAGCACATAAGGCTGCTATAAAGCTGCTTGTTTTCATTTGTTTTCAGGAAATATAAACCGGTAATACAAACACTATTCTCATTTAGAATGGCAGGACTTCCTCTTGCCCTCTTTTTTTTTTTCTTTTTTTTTTTTTTTTTTTTTTTTTAGTAAATGTTAAATAAATTTAAATCTCGAGACAAGAGCAATATTAGAGGCACATGGACCCAGATATATTTGCTTGATTGCAATATGCATGTAATAGACAGTCGTTATTAGTAGTAATAAGAACCATCTGCCACTTTAAATAGAAAGCAGACATCTTTTAACTCATTCACTGCAAGAAAACTGTCTTAACTCATTAGTCAAAACTGCCGCAGTAAAGAAAAAAAAAATGCCATTTTAACATCTCCTAGGTTAAATTTTCATTTAAATCGTGACAAAAAGGGTCTTCTCAAACTCCACCACCACTATGACAAATGCTGGCCACCTTTTTTCGCAAGGCAGATGTTCCTAATTAATGAAGAAAAATAATTTTAATGAGATTAAATTCGTTCCCTTTACCCTTAAAGAAATGGTTTTACATGGCTCTAATTGCCAGCGGAGACAGATTATTTTCAGGTATGTATACATTCCTATATTCGCTCGTTAAACTATATTGACAAATCATTGCCGATGTAATTTATTTTCAAAGAATTGTTTCTTGTAATGTACGAGGTTAACCAAATGTACAGAAAAAGTGTCTTCTGTCTGCTGTTGGGTCATACAGCTTTAGGCTTAATTTAAATGAGTTTGTTTTATTATTTTATACCTATGTATAGTAATGCCAGGCATGGCTTTCTTATACATAATTACATTGGTCCAACTACTGTGCTTCCCCGATAATAAGACCTAACCCGATAATAAGACCTAGTGTAATTTTCAGGGGAGGGCTGCAATATAAGCCCTACCCTGAAAATAAGACCTAGTTTAACCACTTAAGCCCCGGACCATTATACAGCTAAAGGACCAGGGCACTTTTTGCGATTCAGCACTGCGTCGCTTTAACTGACAATTGCGCGGTCGTGCGACGTGGCTCCCAAACAAAATTAGCGTCCTTTTTTTCCCACAAATAGAGCTTTCTTTTGGTGGTATTTGATCACCTCTGCGGTTTTTATTTTTTGCGCTATAAACAAAAATAGAGCGACAATTTTGAAAAAAACGCAATATTTTTTACTTTTTGCTATAATAAATATCCCCCAAAAATATATATATAAAAAAAAACATTTTTTTCCCTCAGTTTAGGCCGATACGTATTCTTCTACATATTTTTTGTAAAAAAAATCGCAATAGGCGTTTATTGATTGGTTTGCGCAAAAGTTATAGCTTCTACAAAATAGGGGACTGTTTTATGGCATTTTTAATAATATTTTTTTTTTACTAGTTATGGCGGCGATCAGCGATTTTTATCGTGACTGCGACATTATGGCAGACACATCGGACACTTTTGACACCATTTTGGGGCCATTGTCATTTTTACAGCGATCAGTGCTATAAAAATGCACTGATTACTGTGAAAATGACACTGGCAGTGAAGGGTTTAACCTCTAGGTGGCGCTGTAGGGGTTAAGTGTTCCCTACTAAGTGATTCTTACTGTAGGGGGCGTGGCTACACGTTACACGTCACTAATCGTCTGTTCCGATGACAGGGAACAGACGATCACTGACATGCCACGGAGAAGAACGGGGAAAGGTTTGTTTACACTCACCTCTCCCCGTTCTTCAGTTCTGTGACCCGATCGCGGGACACCGGCGGCGATTGGGTCTGCGGGTACCGCGGGCGCGGTCACGGAGCTTAGGATCCGGTCGTGAGCGCGCCGCTGGTGGCGTGCGCGCGACCTACGGCTGGGCTCTTAAAGGGCAACATACCTGTACATTGATGTGCCCAGTCATGCCATTCTGCCGACGTATATCGGCGTGAGGCGGTCCTTAGGTGGTTAAGGTGGTTGTGGAATGCTAGAGTCCACTCTCCTGCAGTAGTATATGGTGTGGAGGGTGTGTGTTTCTGTGATATAATTGCATCGGGTACCTTCGGTGCGGCGCCGCTTGGCGCTCAGCTGATCTCCTCTTCTCTTCTCTCAGCTGTCAGCGGGGGATCTCGGCCCCCCTCCCTGAAGTGCTTGATGCGGGGAGGAGAGCTCCGAGTGGCGCTCAGCTGATCCCCTGCTGATCCCCCTCTGCTCTTCTTTTCTGCCAGCTGTCAGCGGGGGATCTCGGGCCCCCCTCCCTCTACAGTGCTCCGGCAGGTCACGGAAGCGGCGCAATGGGAAGGTGTTTGTCACACATGGATTGAAGAAAGGTACAGTTTCATTGTGTGATACTGTAATACAGTGCATTCTGGAGTTTTGCAGCCACTTTTACTCGGTTCCACTGACCACTGGGGATTCCTGATAGGCAGGGAGGGAGAGGGGGAAAGAAGACGCGCATAATAAGACCTACCCCGAAAATGAGCCCTACTGGGTCTTTTGTTGCCAAAATGAATATAAAACCCAGGCTTATTTTTGGGGAAAACATGGTATGTACCGCAGACGATTTCCATGTGTGGGAAACCACACCATTTTGTTCAGTGCATGGGGGTGCCATTGAGTTAATGGCATTCCCGCAAGTTTTCTCTGGAGCACTGCATTTCGTGTGTGGCTGCATTTTTATTAATTTTTTGCTTATTTACACTCACTCCCACATCCGCATATATGTAGCATTAGTGTCCTCTGCCTCCTTCACATCATTCCCACACAGCCTTGCCCCTTCTTCACATCACTCCCTACAGCACTGCCCCCCTTCTCATCACCCCCGTAAACAAAGTCCATAAAAACATGGGTGAGCAAATTTGGGGTGAAGGCCTGCACAGAGTCCTGACTTCAAACTCGCTCACCCATGTCTTTATGGACCTTGCTTTGTCCACTGGTACAAATCATTTGGTGGAGGGGGGATTATAGTGTGGGGTTGTTTTTCAGGGGTTGGGTTTGGCCCCTTAGTTCCAGTGAAGGGAACTCTTAAGGCGTCAGCATACCAAGACATTTTGGACAATTTCATGCTCCCAACTTTGTGGGAACAGTTTGGGGACGGCCCCCTTCCTGTTCCAACATGACTGCGCACCAGTGCACAAAGCAAGGTCCATAAAGACATGGATGAGCGAGTTTGGGGTGGAGGAACTTGACTGGCCTGCACAGATTCCTGATGGGATGAATTAGAAGCGAAGACTGCGAGCCAGGCCTTCTCGTCCAACATCAGTGCCTGACGTCACAAATGCGCTTCTGGAAGAATGATCAAACATTCCCATAGACTCACTCCTAAACCTTGTGGACAGCCTTCCCAGAAGAGTTGAAGCTGTTATTGCTGCAAAGGGTGGGCCAACTCAATATTGAACCCTGCGGACTAAAGCCTCGTACACACGGCCGAGAATCCCATCAGGAAAAAAACGTAGTTTGTCCTGACGAGATTCCTGGCAAGCTTTTCTTGCCAAGCCGTGCATACAGATGGCCATTCAACAGAACCGCCGTTCTTTTGAATGGCAAGAACGCGGTGACGTCATCGACTACGACGAGCATGCGCTCGTCACATTTGATGCCATCGCCGCCATCTTGCTTTACCCTACACTACCGTTGTAAGCTACCACGCATGCGTCAAAATCTCATTGAGCATGCTGTGGCTTACCGGAGGACAGGTAAGCTTGTAGCCGCATACACACACACAATTTTCTCACCGGGAAACAGTCCGACGAGAATCCCGACGAGAAAATAGAGAGCAGGTTCTCTATTTTTCTCGTCGAGATTCCCGGCAGTTTTCTCGACGAGAAACCATACACATGACCAGTATTCTTGGTAAAAAACTCTCCCAGCAGTTTTCTTGCTGAGAAAACCGGCCGTGTGTACGAGGCTTTAGACTGGGAAGCCATTAAAGTTCATGTGCGGGTAAAGGCAGGTGTCCCAATACTTTTGGTAATATAGTGTAAATAAGGTCAATATTCAAGGTGCCTTTAAAGTGCTCAGTGCTTCAATGAATGGAAAAATTGGTGAAAGTGCTTCAGATATTAAGGCCTCTTACCGGACAGGAATGATCTTGAATTACAGAGATCATGAGCGCTTTATATACAAACGCAAGGCTGACACTCTCGCCATCAAACCTTCCAATGGCTCATCGGTAAAATACAGCAGCGGTGTCCCCACACCTGAGATGCTCATCCATTCTTTCGTTTGGATAACAAGCAAGAAAATTCTGGGAAATCCATGCCTACACACGTTTCAAAGCAGTGACATCTCTTTCTCAAGCCTGTAATTAAACCTTTAGAAAAGTTGACTTTTTCTTTCTAAACTAAAGAGACGTTGAAAAATGTCCCATGATTTGTAGGGAACATATTGCATATGTTCATTACAAAACCCTATTTCAGTGTGCCAGTGCTGCCAATACCTTTAGACCTTCATGGTAAGTATAGGCTGAAGGCAAATCACAAGTGAAATGCATTCATTAAATATAACGTGCAAAGACCTTGTCCTATGACTTATGCGTTGACCAGTGCTCTATGTCCCTTGAGTAGAGTCCACAGTCTGGTCCAACATGTAGTATGGGGAGCTGATGAATTACATGGACCAGGTGCCAAGCAATGTAGTCATGTATTTTATGTCTAATGCCCCGTACACACGACTGTTTTTAATGTCATTGAAAAAAACAAAGTTTTTCTCGACGTGATTCTTCTCAAGCCTGCCTTGCCTACACACTATCATGAAAATAAATGCTCGAGCAAAGCGCGGTGACGTACGAAATGTACGACGGCACTATAAAGGGAAAGTTCCATTCGGATGGCGCCACCCTTTGGGCTGCTTTTGCTGATCCGCGTGTTAGTAAAAGTTTGGTGAGAGACGCCTCGTGCTCTTCAGTCTGTTACAGGGTGACGAATGTGCTATCTCCATTACGAACGCTAGTTTTACCAGAACGAGCGCTCCCGTCTCATCACTTGTTTCTGAGCATGCGCGTTTTTTTCACGTGAAAAAACGACAACGTGAAAAACGACGAGAAAAATTAGAGCATGTTCCAAATTTTTAATGCACATTTTTCACGTCGTGAAAAATGCTCTGGAGCCCACACACGATCGTTTTTAATGACCAAATAAAAAAATTGCATTTTTCTCGTCATGAAAAACGGTCGTGTGTACGCGGAATTAGAGTCTTTATTGAATGGTTTTGAGTTTGTGTTGAAGGTGTAATTTTACTCACATTCCTAATTTTATTTGATTTAGTTGCTGTGCAAAAATGCAGAAATTTGTCATTGGGGTTAAAGTGGAGGTCCACCCTAAAAAAAATAAAAAATTACATAAAAATGCTCCAAAAAAAATAAAAAAAATTTCTTACCAGAAATTGTGGTTGCTAGGCAGATCTTCTTAATCTGCCTCTTCCTAGTCCACGGCTGGTCTTCTTCCTCATCCTCCTTGCGTTTGTCTGCTGGGGAATGGGGCGCAGTGTCTTCTGGGAACTGTGTGTATCCCAGAGAACAGCCGCCCATTCAGAAAACGCTGCGCGACTCGCGCATTCGCAGTAGGAAACGGGCAGTGAAGCTGCAAGGCTCCACTGCCTGTTTCCCTTAGTGAGGATGCCGGCGCCGTAACCTGCCAGGATCGAGGAATTGGCCTCGGGGGACCGACATCGCCCATTCACAAAGCACCGTGCGACTCGCGCATGCGCAGAAGGAAACGGGCAGTGAAGCCGCAAGGCTCCACTGCCTGTTTCCCTTAGTGAGGATGGCGGCGCCGGGACCTGCCAGGATCGAGGGATCGGCCTCGAGGGGCTGACATCGCAGGCGCCTAGGACAGATAAGTGTCCTTATTAAAAGTCAGCAGCTACATTGTTTGTAGCTGCTGACTTTAAAAAAAAAAAAATTGTGCCTGGAACACCGCTTTAATTTACTAAAGGCAAATACACAGTGCACACTGCAAGAGCAGTTGCTCCACAGCTTAGTAAATGAGCTGAAGCTCTGCTGACTTCCATCATCCAATCATAAGCACATAAAAATGCTGTTTTTTTTAGGTTTTTTTTCCTTGCACGTGATTGAGTACTGTTTACAAAGTGAAGATTTACCTCATTTACTAAGCTCTTGAGCAACTGCAAAGTGCACAGTCTATTTTCCTTTATTAAATCAACCCCATAGTATGGTGTCATAGGGCCAGTCAGGTTTCAATTTTTTTTTAATTCTTGCCCCTCTAAGCCTTTGTCACCTGTGTGAATTAAATTGCTACAATGTATTGTTAAAGAAACATGTGAAGCCTTGATTGAAGAAAATTATTTACCAAGTAATAAAGTCACAATCTGAAGATGACAGCAATCTGAAGGTTTCAGAACACAACATAAGCATCCAATCTATTAAGAGTAAAATGCCAGCATACATCTAACATGGTAACATCAATACTCAAAACTCCTTCCTATGCGTTTCGTCTATACAGACGTCATCAATGGCCAGAAGAGTGGTAGCCTACCTATCCCCCATAACAGGTTTCCTTGGGGAGTCATTCAAACATGTGGCCAAGGGGCAGTAAAACCAGGTGGTTTAGCTGTGGCTAATGGCCTGTAAACATGCTGTAGCCACGATGATGTGCTTCATGTCTGCAGCAAAACTTAAAGTGATACTAAACCCAGGACCCTGCATTTACTATATCTGGTCTCCCACAGTCCAAACGACATGGAAATGCAATAGTTTTCTTAAATATAAACTGCTAAATACCTTTTCTCATCAGCAGTATATAGTAGTCTTATGACTTCTATCAGTGTCCGGTTAAAGCTTGTAGGAGGAGTTTTCACTCTCCTCTGACAGTCCTATGAGGCTGACCCTCTGTCTGGACAGTGCTGATTGGCCCTGTGCTGATCACATGCACCCTCCCCAAAAAAATAAATAATACTTTCTAGCAATACACACCAAACTGAGCATGTGCAGAGTGCCCCCAAGGCTATATATTATCAGCAGATGGATTGGGGACAGCCTTTTTACACAATGCAGAGGATTAACCCCTTAGGTTCCACAGTGAATATAACAAGCATGTTTTACTGCATATAGAGACTGATTTTACTGTTGTGGGTATAGGTGTGCGCAGCCTATTGCATTAGGGTGTGCACCTCAAAGCTCAAGCACACATGTGTGTGTGTGTATATATATATATATATATATATATATATATATATTGTGACAGCAGGAAGGTGGGGTCACCTGGTTGCATCCAGGGGGGTAGATATATTTCGCCCAGATTCAGGCTTTACGCCGACTTATACAACTAGGTGGAGAGTTGTATAAGCCCAGCTGAGGCTAGTGGGCTCATGGATGACTCATACCTCTAGGGAGAGTGTGGGGCGTCGTGCAGACAGGGAGTTGATGAGACCAGCTGAAGCTTGTCAGCTCATTTAGGCCTCTATAAGAACTCCCAGATTCATTAGGTGTTTGCTCATGCCTGGAACCAGACCTGTGTGGACTGTCTAGGGAGAGTGAACCCCTGTGCGGTGAGACAAAGCCTGTGTGGCTATTTGCTTGGACATTTAAAACCAGGGACTTAGGGACTAGGACAGCACTAGGCTGATCCCAGTTGTTAGTTAGGAAACCTGTATGTTTACTCAGAGGTCAAGTTGACCAGGATTTATTTTATTTATGTTTCTTTTGCTTTGCTGTGTTTTGTCACTGTAAATAGAAAATAAACCGCACCTTTTTGATTTTGAAAACCACAACCTCCGTTTGCTGGGCCTGTTTTTGTGTGGGGAGCCCATCCCGGGGGTCACACACACCCGCTGCCGAGCTAACCCCCTCACAGTTGGTGGAGAATGCGGGCAGTTTTTTTTAAGCCAGCATGGAGGAGATACTGAAACAGCTGGCTCTAGCAAATGCCAATCAACAGCAGACAAATGCAGGTTTGCAAAGGAGCCTTGCAGCCCAGCAGCAAGCTCATCAACAGAGCCTTGCAGCCCAGCAGCAAGCTCACCAACAGAGTCTGGAAGCTCAGCAACAAGCCCAGCAGCAATCTGAGGCCCGCTTCATAGACCTGTTACAGAAGCAAGAGCAGAGACTACAACAAATGGAAGCAGTAATGCAGCAACGTCCGCAGACCAGTGAGGAAAGCCGTCCCACTAATACCGCGTCCTTTGGGGTGAGTCGTTTATTGACAAAAATGACTGGAGAGGATGATCCAGAGGTATTTTTGACCACATTTGAAAGGACCGCTGAAAGAGAAAAGTGGCCTGAGGAGCAGTGGGCTGGACTGGTGGCTCCTCTGTTAACTGGTGAATCGCAGAAAGCTTACTATGACCTAGAGCCTAACCAAGCAAAAGACTATGTGATGCTAAAAGCTGAAATTTTGGCAAGGCTGGGTGTCACCCAGGCTGTCCGGGCTCAGCGTGTGCATAACTGGACTTTCCAGCTTGGAAAACCCCCCAGGTCTCAAATGTATGATCTCATTCACCTGAGCAGAAAGTGGCTACAGCCAGAGACTTTGTCCGCACCAAAGATTGTGGAACGTGTTGTAATGGATCGGTTTTTGAGAGCTCTTCCTACTGCCATCCAAAAGTGGGTAAGCCATGGAGACCCAGAGACGGCCGATGGTCTTGTGGATCGTGTGGAGAAATACTTGGCTACAGAGAACCTGACGGCCTCTTCCAGAGACACTCAGACTTTCCACCCTAAGACCAGACCATCCCCAGGGGCGGATAAGAGGATTCCAAGGGGTGAGGGTGGAGAGAGTGAGAGGGTGGGAGCTCTACCCCAAGTTTGGCGAGAACAGCCTGGGAAATCAGCGGCTCAAGAGGCGGCAAGAAGGATCGTTTGCTACCGCTGCCGGCAAGCGGGACATATTGCAGCCAATTGCCCGGTTGTGGAGGAACCCATGCAGTGTGACTTTCTGACGGGCAGACGTCAGTCGCTGTGTGCGACAGTCGCATGCACTGCCATTCGAGGAACTGAGAAACATTTATGCAAAATGTGTGTTAATGGTAGAAATGTTGTGGTATTGCTGGATTCAGGTAGCCTTGTGACCCTGATAAAGGCTGAGTTAGTTAAAACAGAGGTCTTTGGGAATAGCAAGGTAGCTGTTATTTGTGTGCATGGGGACACCCGAGAGTATCCAGTGACTACAGTGTGTTTCGAGACCCCCAAAGGTACCCTCTCTCATCCAGTGGGCTTAGTATCTCAGTTACCGCATGACGCCATTGTGGGAAGGGATTTTCCGAAGTTCTGGGAACTGTGGGATGATCCTGAGCCCCCCACTGGTGCCCCTATGTACCAGGAATGTGATAGCCAGAACTCCCCTGAGAGTGATGAGGACTCTCCGGAATTTCCCTTATCAGTATTGGCAGGGGAGACTCAAGAAACTGGAGAGGAGCCCACCTCCTCAGACGAAAACCTACCGTCTGTGGAGTTTTCTGATCTTGGGGTTCACAGGGAAAACTTTGCCACAGAACAGTTGAAAGACCCCGCCCTAATAAAGGCACGGGAAAACGTAGTGAAAATAGATGGCGAGTTAGTGAACCCAGATAATACCTGCACTTACCCATACTTCAGCGTAGAGAAGGACCTACTGTATCGGGTGGCAAAAAGGGCAGAAGAAACCGTTGAGCAGCTTGTGGTGCCCAAACCTTACAGGAAGTTGGTGTTGGAGTTGGCCCATGGGCACATTCTTGGAGGTCATCTGGGGACAGAGAAAACCCGAGAGAGGGTATTACAGAGATTCTATTGGCCGGGGGTGATGAAGGACATAGAAAATTATTGTTCCTCCTGCCCTGTGTGTCAGAGGTCGGCCCCGATGCCACATTTCCGTAGCCCGCTGGTCCCTCTACCCATCATTGAGGTCCCGTTTGAGAGGCTCGCCATGGATTTGGTAGGGCCTATAATCAAGTCCGCTAGGGGGCACCAGTACATATTAGTTATAATGGACTATGCCACCCGTTATCCAGAAGCGATCCCTCTCCGAAATACCTCGGCCAAAACCATAGCCAAAGAGCTATCTCTTGTGTTTAGCCGGGTGGGTATTTGTAAAGAACTGCTTATGGACCAAGGTACACCCTTTATGTCCCGGGTTATGAAGGAGCTGTGTAAATTGTTCAAAGTGACGCAATTACGTACATCTGTGTATCACCCCCAAACCGATGGGCTGGTTGAAAGATTCAACAAAACCCTAAAACAAATGTTGAAGAAAGTGGTGGATAGAGATGGAAAGGATTGGGACTGTCTACTTCCTTATCTGATGTTTGCTATTAGGGAGGTGCCCCAATCCTCTACGGGATTCTCCCCCTTTGAGTTACTGTATGGGAGACACCCAAGAGGGCTGTTGGATATTGCCAAGGAAACTTGGGAAAGTTTGAGTTCTCCCCACAAGAGTGTGATTGAGCATGTCGCCCTGATGCAAGACCGAATTGCACAGGTAATGCCCATCGTGAAGGAACATTTGGCCCAAGCGCAGTTAGCACAGCAGAGAGTGTACAACCGTGGAGCCAAGACCCGTACCTTTTCCACGGGGGATAGGATACTGGTACTTGTCCCTACGGTTGAAAGTAAATTCCTTGCCAAATGGCAAGGCCCCTATGAGATAATGGAAAAAGTGAGCGAAGTGAATTACAAGGTCAGACAACCAGGAAGGCGAAAGCCCGAACAGATCTATCACGTTAATCTGTTGAAAGCCTGGAGGGATAGAGAGTCCCTAGTCGCAGACACTTGGTCACCAGCTCAAACTGGTTGCGTGATTCCTGAGGTTGGAATAGCAGCCACCTTGTCACAACCCCAACAACAGGAGGTTAAGGAGTTTGTGCTTCGCAACAAGGAGGTATTCTCTGAGCTGCCGGGACAAACATCTGGGGTAGAGCATGACATCATTACCCCGCCCGGTGAAAGGGTGAAGTTAAAACCCTATCGGATCCCAGAGGCCCGACGGGAGGCAATACGGGAGGAAGTACAGAAAATGCTGAACTTAGGGGTGATAGAGGAGTCCCAAAGTGATTGGTCTAGTCCCATTGTGTTGGTGCCTAAACCGGATGGGAGCTGGCGATTTTGTAACGATTTTCGTCAGTTGAACAAAGTTACAAAATTTGACACCTACCCCATGCCACGTATAGATGAGTTGATCGACCGGCTGGGAACAGCCCGATACATGACGACTCTTGACCTCACAAAAGGGTATTGGCAAATCCCCCTGGCCAAGTCGGCCAAAGAGAAAACCGCATTTGTAACCCCAGATGGGGCGTTCCAATATAAAAGAATGCCGTTCGGGTTACAGAATGCGCCGGCCACATTCCAGCGGAAAATGGACCAGATGCTGAGGCCCCATCGGAAGTATGCTGCGGCTTACCTGGATGAAGTAATTGTCCATAGCACAGATTGGGCCTCACATCTGCCAAAAGTGCAAGCAGTCCTGGACTCTGTTCGGGAAGCGGGGTTTACGGCTAACCCCAAGAAGTGTACCATTGGGCAGGAGGAAGCCAAATATCTTGGGTACACCATTGGGAGGGGAGTAATAAAACCCCAACTCAACAAAGTCGAGGCCATCCAGAGTTGGCCACGTCCCAACAGCAAGAAGCAGGTACGAGCCTTTCTGGGAATCGCTGGGTATTATCGGCGATTCATTCCCCACTTTGCTTCTAAGGCTGTGCCCCTAACCAACCTGACGAAGGGGAAAGGGTCGGTCATGATTAAATGGACCCCCGAGGCTGAGGCAGCATTCCAATTCTTGAAACAAGCCTTATGTAGCCAGCCAGTGTTGTACTCACCCGACTTCTCTAAAGACTTTGTCGTACAAAGTGATGCGTCAGATGTGGGGTTAGGAGCAGTATTGTCCCAGGTCTGGAACGGGGAAGAGCACCCAGTCATTTACCTCAGCAGGAAGTTGAAGTCCCATGAGGTAAATTACGCCACCGTTGAAAAGGAGTGTTTAGCGGTGAAGTGGGCTCTAGATTCCCTTCGGTACTACCTGCTAGGTAGGCACTTTGACATGGTTACGGATCACGCTCCGTTAAAGTGGATGGCTCAAAACAAGAAAACAAATAGAAGAGTGAATAGGTGGTTCCTGGCCCTCCAGGAATTCAACTTCACAGTAAAGCATCGCCCTGGCGTTCAAATGGGGAATGTGGATGCTTTGTCTCGAGTACATGAATGCCTGATTGCTGGTGTTCCAACCCCGAGGTTAAAACAAGAGGGGGGGGTATGTGACAGCAGGAAGGTGGGGTCACCTGGTTGCATCCAGGGGGGTAGATATATTTCGCCCAGATTCAGGCTTTACGCCGACTTATACAACTAGGTGGAGAGTTGTATAAGCCCAGCTGAGGCTAGTGGGCTCATGGATGACTCATACCTCTAGGGAGAGTGTGGGGCGTCGTGCAGACAGGGAGTTGATGAGACCAGCTGAAGCTTGTCAGCTCATTTAGGCCTCTATAAGAACTCCCAGATTCATTAGGTGTTTGCTCATGCCTGGAACCAGACCTGTGTGGACTGTCTAGGGAGAGTGAACCCCTGTGCGGTGAGACAAAGCCTGTGTGGCTATTTGCTTGGACATTTAAAACCAGGGACTTAGGGACTAGGACAGCACTAGGCTGATCCCAGTTGTTAGTTAGGAAACCTGTATGTTTACTCAGAGGTCAAGTTGACCAGGATTTATTTTATTTATGTTTCTTTTGCTTTGCTGTGTTTTGTCACTGTAAATAGAAAATAAACCGCACCTTTTTGATTTTGAAAACCACAACCTCCGTTTGCTGGGCCTGTTTTTGTGTGGGGAGCCCATCCCGGGGGTCACACACACCCGCTGCCGAGCTAACCCCCTCACAGTATATATATATATATATATATGTATATAGAGCAATGGACAGTGGCAGTAGTATATTTTATATTATTTCTTTTCTTTATTATTACTTTTTTTTACAATTTTATTCTTTATTTTTTACAATTTTTTTTTATTAATTCTTAATTTTTTTATTTATTTTTTAAAACGTAGGAGCCCCATTGGGGGGTTTTGATGAAAAATTAGGGGGTCTAAACAGACCCCTGATGTCTCATTTTGAGAAAGAGAAAAGCCCCTTAAACTTTGGGCGAATGTCGGGAGTCATAAAAATAAAACGGCCGACATTTGCCCGGCTTCTGTCAGACGAGCATACAGGAAAACCAGCAGCTGACCGACACCCAATCAGTGCTCTCAGCCAATGGCGGAGTGTCAGGTCAGAAAACAACAGCTTAGCAGGGGTGATTGCAGGACTAACTTTGCATAGTGAGTACAGCGGCTCCGGCCAGAGCTGTCATTTTTTTTTTCTGTTCAACCCACTACAAAAAAAAAAACTTGTAGTGTGTACCAGACTAAAGAGACTGGGGACAGAGATTCCCTGGCCCCTTTCTCTGCAGCCAAGCAACAGGGGGAATCTGTGCAGCACAGGGGGATTAGGGTGTGCCCAGGCACGTCTATGGTTGTGGGTTTAGTAACACTTTAAGGCTTCATTCACACATGTGGCCAAGGGGCAGTAAAACCAGGCATTGTAGCCATGGCTAGTGGCCGAAAACATGCTGCAGCCACGATAATGTGCTTCATGGCTGCAACAAAACTTAAGCAACATGTTGATTTCGGCAAACTGCTGGAGATCGAATGTCACGCTGTAGTACGGCAATAATACGTTTGAATCAAGCGGTGAAGAGGCAACATACTGCCACCTCATTGCCTGGCAAACACCTCTAGAAAGCGATCTGATCCTGCCGTACATGTGAATGAGCCCTCAAGGTTAGGAATTTCTTCAGGAGTACCTTCACCAGAGTAGGTATTGAGGCTGATTTACAAAAGGAGCAGAGAACCTAGTAGACATGTGCGATTCGTTTCGTACGAATCGAAAATTCATACGAATTTCCAAAAATTCGTACATTCGGAAGCATCCGAAATCCGAATTTCTATTCTTACGAATTTTATACGAAATACGAAATTTCGTTGACGAATTTCATTTCGGGAGTGGGAGACTGCTCAGACTGGTACTCAATGGGAGATTCAGAATTGGACAAAATAATAATGTTCGTTAATATTGTTTTATCATTGTCATAATAATTACGATTATTCGTTATGATGAAGTTAAAAACCCAGGAAGTCAACACAGCACAGAGATGGTGGGAGCCCCTCATAATGAGCACAGCACAGGGATGGTGGGAGCCCCTCTTAATGAGCACAGCAGGGGTACAGCCCCAGAAGGAAGTCAGCACAGCACAGGGATGGTGGGAGCCCCTCATAATGAGCACAGCAGGGGTACAGCCCCAGGAGGAAGTCAGCACAGCACAGGGATGGTGGGAGCCCCTCATAACGAATGTTCGTAATTGTTACGAAAAGTTAACGAACCTAACGAACTTTCGTATTTCGTACGAATCCAAATTGAATTTCAGACACGAATTACGAAATACGAATTAACGGGCTACTACAAACCCAGGAAGTCAGCACAGCACAGGGATGATGGGAGCCCCTCATAATGAGCACAGCAGAGGTACAGCCACAGGAGGAAGTCAGCACAGCACAGGGATGGTGGGAGCCCCTAATAATGAGCATGATGAGTCGACGACTGCCATATTGAGAAAGGTATTTTTTTGCTTTTTAAATTCATCATAACGAATGTTCGTAATTGTTACGAAAAGTTAACGAATCTAACGAAAATTCGTATTTCGTACGAAACTAATCCAAATTGAATTTCGGACACGAATTACGAAATACGAATTTCCGTCCAATATCACACGGAACGGAATGAAACTAAATTAATTTATTGACGGCGCACATGTCTAGTATAGTGTGAGACTATTCATTTCACATATAAAAGGCTCATTTCTATTATATTATAAATTGCCTGATCTACATTAATGGATAAATGAATTTTCACACAATTTAGTATATCAGCCCAATTAGGTCGCGGGGAGGGTATGTTAAAACGGGTTAGTTAGTGTGAATTTTTGGAAACGAAATGACATTTTCAGGTGTAGTTCCTTTATCTGATACCTATGGTTGCCTTGATCTCAAATAACTCGGCACCAAAGTATGTCGTCGCTCTTTGAAAACTAAAATATACCATGACAGACATCTGGAGCCCCCCACTTCTTCAGGACATTTAACAGTGAGCTCCGAAACTTTCAGGTCTCTGTCATCTTCAGATTGTGACTTTATTGCTTTGTAAATAATTTCCTTCAATCAAGACTTTGCATGTTTCTTTAACGACGAATTGTAGCAATTTATTTCACACAGGTGACAAATTAGTACGAATCATAAAATAAAAATCCTATAGAAGTTACTGTAGCAAGTTGGAAGAATGACCTTTGTTTAACCAAGTAAATGATAAATAAGTTTAAAGTGACTGTTTGAAAGTTGGAAGCATTTTACATCTTTCGAAATCCCTGTAATAGGATTCTGCTCCTTGCGGGAGACCATTTAGAACTTATTTGCTATGACAAATCAACTAAACGTTCTCAATTCTAACTTCAATATTTTAACTGTTGCTGACCATTAGTATACTGTACACATGGAAAGTATTGGTGGCACATAGGTATGTGAGAAAGCTCCAGTATAAACTCGGTGGTGCTTAAAGGGGTTGTAAAAGTACAATTTTTTTCACCTTAATGCATTCTATGCATTAAGGTGAAAAAACATCTGAGGATTAGCCCCCCCCCGAGCCCCCCATTTACTAACCTGACCCCTCGAAAGTCCCGCGCTGTGAACGCACTTGCTTCTCGGCTCATTCATTGGTTGATTGAAAGCAGTGCAGCCATTGGCTCACGCTGTTGTCAATCACATCCAATGACGCGGCGTGCCAGGGGGCGGGGTCCAAGTGATACAGTGAGCGGCTATAGCCGCCGGCTGTATCACGGGAGCGCGCCCGCAAGAACTCACCACCATGCGAGAGAGCTCTCATGAAGGTGGAAAGTGCTTGCGGGGAGGAGCCCAGACAGCCACCGAGGGCCCCCAGAAGACGTGGATCTGGGCCACTCTGTGCAAAACGAGCTGCACAGTGGAGGTAAGTATAACATGTTTGTTATTTTAAAAAAAATTAAAAATTCCTTTAAAGTGGAAATTCACCCAAAAGAGAAAATTCTGCTTTTCCACCTCCTACCCATCCTTCTCTCGTCTATCACTTTTGGACAAATTTAATTTTGGGGGGAACGGGTACCTGGTTTTGACAGGTACTCTCTCATACGTCCATCTGGATCATCTAGGTCAGTGGTTCTCAACCCTGTCCTCAAGTACCGCCAACAGGCCATGTTTGCAGGTTTTCCTTTATCTTGCACGGGTGCTTTAAATCAGAGTCAATGGTTTGGTATTTTTGACATCTATTTTATCTAAGAGAAATTCCCAAAACATGGCCTGTTGGGGGTACTTGAGGACAGGGTTGAGAACCGCTGATCTTGGTGATCCGAGCAGAAGTCCCCCCCCCCTTTTGCCCGCAGCTTTCTGGAACATGTTACGGGTCCCAGAAGACTGCAGGACCATTGACAAGTACAGCACAGCTCACGCATGCACAGTGAAAAGCCCCAAGGGGTCACAGCTAAATTCCCTTAGTAAACATGCCATTGCCGGGGACCCGAAGACTTGCGAAGAACTGTCCTGGGTGAAGATACTGCTGGATTCCAGGACGACAGGTAAGTGTCCTTTTATTAAAAGTCAGCAGCTACACTATTTGTAGCTGCTGACTTTAAAAAAAAATTTGGGGGGAGGCTGAAGCTCTTTTTTAACACATTGGAGTTGACGTAATAAAGGAGTAGAAGGTTCGCTGAACATAATTAAAGTAAATCTTTACTCAAAAGTAAAAATGCCACTCCTCCGCACCCTGGCCCTTGGTATTTTTTTTTTTATCAGGTACCCCACTCCCACTTCTCATTTCTCATCCAGGCCGGAATTAGGTCACTCTCCTGGCTCACACCCTTCTAGGACATGTCACATGTCCCAGAAGGCTGCAGGACCAGGACTAGTCCCAAAGAGCCACACAACCTCACATACACTATATTGTCAAAAGTACTGGGACACCTGCCTTTACACACATGAACTTCAATGGCATCCTAGTCTTAGTCCGTAGGGTTCAATATTGAGTTGGCCCACCCTTTGCAGCTATAACAGCTTCAACTCTTCTGGGAAGGCCGTCCACAAGGTTTAGGAGTGTGTCTATGGGAATGTTTGACCATTCTTCCAGAAGGGCATTTGTGAAGTCAGGCACTGATGTTGGACAAGAAGGCCTGTCTCACAGTCTCCACTCTAATTCATCCCAAAGGTGTTTTATCAGGTGCAGGCCAGTCAAGTTCCTCCATCCCAAACTCGCTCATCCTTGTCTTTATGGACCTTGCTTTATGCACCGGCCCAAATCATTTGGTGGAGGGGGGATTATGGTGTGGGGTTGTTTTTCAATGGTTGGGCTTGTCCCCCTAGTTCCAGTGAAGGGAACTCTTAAGGTGTCAGCATACCAAGACATTTTGGACAAGCTGAGGTCAGGGCAGAGGCAGTGAACAAGCACAGACTGTAAGCAAAGCCGGGGTGGGTACACAGGTAGTCAGGCACAGGATACACAAGTGAATGGGAGTTTAGAGAACTGTGAAGTTGCTCGGAAAAATGTGGGTTACACCGAGCATGTCTTATATAGGCAAGCAAACTAGGAGGCGGCCAGGAAGTGATGGAAGGGAAGGAAATAAAAGCCAGCAGAATAGCAGGTAACGCCCATAGGTGAGCACAGCCAAACCACAATCAGGGTAGAGAAGCACTGCAGCAAGGAGGAAAGAATACACAAGCAGGAAACTTATGATACAGTTTTAGTAAATCAACCCCAATCGTCTCTACTTTAATAAAAAAAATAGCAATGCCCTTTTAAAAGGTGAATGTTGATGAATTTGAATCTGAACAGGAAAAATAAATAAAAATAAATAAAAAGAACACGACACTTCGAAACTTTGCAAACAGCCATGGGAATTGGTTTTTGAATGAATCATCATGGGCAAGCCAAAAGCTCAATCCTTCCAGAAGCATTTCAGAAATAGCTTGCTGAAAAATATCTAAAAAATTCAGCCATGCTAATGATACCCTCTTAAGCCCTGTACACACGATCGGATTTCCTATGGATTCTAATTTCGATGGATTTTTCCATCGGAAATCCGATGAAGCTGACTTCCATCAGTCTTGCCTGCACACCATCAGTCAAAAATCCAACCGTCCCAAACGCTGTGACGTAAAACA
Organism: Rana muscosa; assembly: GCA_029206835.1. Lineage (NCBI taxonomy): Eukaryota > Metazoa > Chordata > Amphibia > Anura > Ranidae > Rana > Rana muscosa. The sequence continues at coordinate 445,597,871 of CM055118.1, forward strand.
CTCCGATGAGCCGAGAAAAATGAAGTTCAATGCTTCTGAGCATGCGTCGACTTGATTCTGAGCATGCATGTTTTTTTTTCTCCGATGGAGTTCCACACAGACGATCGGAATTTGCTATTGTTTTTTTCCCATCAAAGAAATTTAAAACATGTTCTATTTTTTCTCATCGATGGGAAAAAAGACCGATGGCGCCCATACATGATCGGTTTGTCCGATGAGAAAAGTCCATTGGACTGTTTTCATCGGTAAAACCGATCGTGTGTACACGGCATAAAAGGGGAACGTTGATAAATTGTCTGAACAGAAAGAAAAAAAAAGGGAACACAACATATAATCAAAACTTTGCACAGCACCCATGGGAGTTAAGCCTCGCACACGGGACGGGAATTGATATGATGGTAGGCTGTTGTCGGAAAATCCGACTGTTTGTACGCTCCATCGGACAATTGTTGTCGGATTTTTCTGCGCACAAATTTTGGAAAGCATGCTTTAAAATTTTCCGTCGGACAAACGTCCAAAGTACAAACACACATGCTGGGAAGCAATGCTCACCAAACAAGACATTAGCAGAAAGTGCCCAAAGGGTGGTGCTAAAGAGCTTAAAAAACATGTCGTTTTGTGTTTGTTGGCTGACAATTCTTTGCCGTTTGTATGCAAGGCAAATTCCTGGTCAACGCCCTTCGGACAAAAGTCCTAATCTGATCGTGTGTATGAGGCTTTAGTTGTAGTCATCATGGGCAAGACAAAAGTTCATTCCTTCCAGAAGCATTTCAGAAATGGCTTGCTTAAAAAAAGATACCTAAAATTTCAACCAAGCTAATATTACCCTCTTAAAGGTGAAGGTTGCTAAAAAAAATGATATCGAACAGGAAAAAAAAAAAAAAAAAAGAACACCACATATAATTAAAAATTAAAACTTTGCACAGCACCCATGGGAGTCGGTTTTAAATTAATCATGGGCAAGACAAGAGCTCAATCCTTTCAGAAGCACTTCAGAAATATCTTGCTAACTCTACCTTACTCCCTTCATTTTGAGAGCAGGTTCTTACATTAAAGCATAAATTATGTCGTAGAATGGGGACTGAAGAGAAGTTCTTTAATCTTTACTAACCATCTAATAAACTATACAGCCTATCACAAGTCGGGAACACTTTGTTGTATGTTTATGTTGCATTATATTTCAACTTTGAAGGGCATATTAGCATAAAAAACACACAAGTAAAGTGCATCAACATTTATATTTAAGTGTTTAATGGTATGTAGATTTTAGCAGGCTATCCAATCCGCACTTTATGAACATTTTCTCTTTTTTTTCTTTCTATCAGCCATTCCAGGCTGGGAAGAGACTGTAGCCCTGTACACACGGCCGGGAATCCCGTCAGGAAAAAAAAAACATTGTTTTTTCCTGACGGGATTCCTGGCAAGCTTGCCTTGCAAAGCCGTGTATACAGACGGCCACTCAAAAGAACCGCCGTTCTTTTGAATGGCAAGAACGCGGTGACGTCATCGACTACGACGAGCTGGCGTCTCGTCACATTCGATTCCGTCGCCGCCATCTTGCTACACCCCACACTAACTTTGTATGCTACCGCGCATGAGTCGAAGTGTTATCGAGCGCGCGCGGTTTCGTTACCCTTCAGGTAAGCCTACAGACGACCGCTTTTCTCGGCAGGAAAACTCTGCCACCGGGAATCACGACGAGAAAATAGAGAGCAGGTTCTCTATTTTTCTCGCCGGGAATTCTCTGCAGTTTTCACGGCGAGAAAGCATACACACAAACGTTTTTCAGGGCAAAAAGATCTCCCAGTAGTTTTCTTGTCGAGGCCTGTGAGTTTCCAGCAGGTACTGTATATACTCGAGTATGAGGCTGAGTTTTTCAGCACATTTTTTTGTGCTGAAAATGCCCCCCCTTGGCTTATACTCGAGTCACCTTTTTGTGCCTGATCTCCTGGACTTTGGGGACCCGGTACTGGCACACATGTAGCCCAACTCTTCCTCTACAAGTGTGCAAAGTTTTTTGTCTGGGGGACCTACGACCGGGGAGCACCGATTTTTCAAAGCCGGGCACCCCTTCCATAGACTCCCATGTTAAATGGTAATTTCTCTGGTGATTTTGGGGACCCGGTACCCGACAATCATAGGACCCCTGGACCCGAAACTTGGAACACATGTAGCCCCCTTTCTCCTCTACAAGTGTGTTTGTTGTCTGGGGGACCTACGGCCGGGGAGCACCGATTTTTCAAAGCCGGGCACCCCTTCCATAGACTCCCATGTTAAACGTCAGTCTAGTCATGGGCACAGTGAGGCATGGGCACAGTGAAGCATGAACACCATGAGGCATGCACATGGACACAGTGAGGCAAAGTGAGGCATGCAGATGGACACCCTAGGCTTATACTCGAGTCAATACGTTTTCCCATTTTTTTGTGGTAAAATTAGGTGCCTCTGCTTATATTCGGGTCGGCTTATACTCAAGTATATATGGTAATCTCTTTTTTTTTTTTTGTGCAAATTATTGCCCCCAGAATAAAAATAGCTAATTCTCGAATATATTATCTTGACTTAAACTTTAGATTGACATATTTCTGTAAAAAAAAAAAATATATTTATTGTTCCATTGCAAAAGTTGTGTGTTTTTTTAAGTATTTTTCCTTCAAATCTAAATGCTGACTCCCTGTTGAGAGAATATCAATAAAATGCCAACATATTTTGGCGCATTGTACAATAAGTGAGTAATTATTCCATCACCCCAGTGCACCCTGGCTCATGAAAATGTACAATTCAGGAAAATACTCTGTAAGGGGGGGAAGTGTAACTTTTGTGATTGACAGGTGAGTCTGCTAGTAAAGTTATATAATTTTGAGGACTGAGTGTTGTTTAGAACTGGCAGGACACAATAGTCTAAAAAAAAAGAAAAAAAAATTAATAAAACTGATAATGGAACATATTTTTCCAATGAAAATTGCATATTCGGCAGCACTAATTAGTGCCAGTTGTGACTTTGATTAATTCATCAGCACAACGTCAATTTTTTTTTCTTGTATTCTTACTATTTATTTATTTATTAAATTGCCTCCAAGTATTTTTAGATGGCCACAACTTTGAGGATAGTAAATTTTGTTTTCTTTATATTTTTAAATTTTTTTTTATCTTTTATTAAATTGCCTTCTAGGTATTTTCAGATGCCCACAACTTTGAGGAGAGTGAAAAGAAATGTCTTTGTCTAAAAAAAAAAAAAAAATACAGCAAAAAAGCACGTAACAAGGGCTACTTCACCTAAGTCCTAACTGTATTACAAAAATGAAATATTCTAAACAAGTTCACAATTTCCCATTTTGATATATCATATCATCACCTCCAATTGTCTTGTAATGCTAGATGTTTTTCAAGGTAGCCATTAAATTTCTGTAATTTTCTTCTTTTTTTTTTTACAAAAAAAAAAAATATAGTTTCTGCATAGCCGTTTGTGTATTGGATATATCTTTCAAAGCACAGGTATTGTTAGACCTAAAAATCATTTTCTGGCCTTGCTTTAAAATAGGATATTGAAAAAAAAAAAAAAGCACCTTATTATATTCGGTAGCATTGAGATAGACCGTCACCTTCTTTTCCTGCTCCCAAAAATGGAACATTAAAATGCTTTTCTTACACAACACCTGCTTGACCCTTTCTTCAGATTTTTTGCCTTGAGCTTGGAATACGTGAGAGATGGAGCTTCTTCTTTATTTTTAATTATTTTTTTTTTTTTTTTTAAGGCATCACTTCCATACACTTTAAACATTCCATTGTACAAGATTATATTCAAGAGATGAAAGATCACAAGCAAAGCAGGAACTTCCATCTAATGAAAGGTATTGTAGTGGAGACTGAAACTCTACAAAGGATGGAATGCTGCCCTTCATAGACCCATTTTATGTAACTCTTCACAGCGGGTGTAGACATTGTCTGTACTACAATGCATTTTTACTGCGACATTCTAATCTAAGATACCTGCAACCCACTGCAAGACTGAGCCCCCCCTAGGCTTTTATGCTCAAATGTAGCTTGCAGAATTAAAAGATTACAATTTGAACCGGAGAGGGTCTAAGCACGCTTCACTTGAGGTTTGTTTTTGTTTTGTTTTTTGTTTTGTTTTTTGTATTTTTTTCCTTTTAATTAGTTAAAAAGATGTGAAATCATTTCTAAATGAACACTAAATAGATGAAGTCTCCGCCTTTCCTGTAAGCACTCACTGATCAACACTGACTGTATAGCTCTTGACCATGCTGAAGGGTTTAAGTGTGAAAACAAGTGAACATGGGGGGTACTTTTAGCTGCATAAAAGACCCCTTGATATCTTAGCGCTCTTTGAAGAGTTTATAGATTACTGCTCATAGCGAAAAACTGTTCGAACCTTGTTAATCCAGTCCCCTGTCATCTATACTGAAATGCAGTAGCTAGTTTAAATGATGGATGCACACAAAGGAGTTTTTCTCTACATCAATGAAAGCCTTTATTTTAATGTCAACACTTTAATGAATGATAGAGAGAACACATAAATATACACAAAATTACACAAACGGCAATCTTGGATTTTGATGCAGGCATTTTAGTAAATTTTAAAAAAAAATAATAATTTACGTGGTGGTGGCGGGGGTTAATAGATTCTGGAAAAAATATATATATATATATATATATCTGTGCCACACACACACACACCCTCACTACATGAATAGAGGTCTCATAATAGTTTCAAACCTCAAAAGGGTTTGTATCTTTTTTATTAATGAAAATATTATTATTTATAAATATATATATATACTGTATGAATATATATATTTAAATGTATTGTATGGATAGAGAGATAGATAGATAGATAGATAGATAGATAGATAGATAGATAGATAGATAGATAGATAGTGGTGTTGCGGGGGTTAATAGATTCAGAAAAAAAAAAGAAGGAAAAAAAGAAAAGATATATCTGTGCCAAACACACACTATATGAATAAAGGTCTCATTACAATAGTTCCAAACCTCAAAAAGGTTTGTATCTTTTTTATTAATGAAAATTTTATTATTTATAAATATATATATATATATATATATATATATATATATATATATATATATATATATATATATATAATGTATGAATATATATATTTAAATATATTGTATGGATAGATAGATAGATAGATAGATAGATAGATAGATAGATAGATAGATAGATAGATAGATAGTGGTGTGGTGGGGGTTAATAGATTCTGAGAAAAAAAAAAAAAGGAAAAAAAGAAAAGATATATCTGTGCCAAACACACACTATATGAATAAACGTCTCATTACAATAATTCCAAACCTCAAAAAGCTTTGTATTTTTTTAATAATAAAAAAATAATATATATATATATATATATATATATATATATATTTTTTTTTATATATATACGTATACTGTGTATATATATACATACTGTATATACATACTGTACGGTATGAAAAAATATATATATTATTGTATGGATATATATTATATATATATGGATATATATTATTGTAAAGTGCTGCGCAAACTGTTGCCGCTATATAAATCCTGTATAATAATATATATATCTATATATATATATATATATATAGATAGAGATATTTAGATAGAGATATATCTATCTATATAGAGATATATCTATCTCTATATAGATAGATATATCTCCATATCTATCTTTTTATATATATAGATATATTTATATATCTATATATATATTATTATTGACACATGTTAAAGTTCAAGCATTTTTAGTCCTCAGTACAATATTATAATTTATTAATAATACTAACAATAACAACAACAATACACTATAATATTGGATGAATATTAAATGTACAGAATCTACGCCGCTTAATTTTATATGGGGAAAAAAAAATGAATTCAGTTGAATTTAAACAAACTTTATTTTAAAAACATTTCCTATTATTTTCACTGTAACTCTAGCTTTGTCATTCTGCTTCATAAGACCTTTTCTCCTGCTGAGCTGATATGTCTGTAAAAAAAAAAATACAGTAATTATCCAGAAAATTTGCGATACATTTATACGTTAACGTATATACCTCACCCAGACTGAATAATTTACTTTATGATTTCATGCATTTTAAAAGAAATGGAGACAAACTAACTAGTATTTGTGAAGTTCAAGCAGTTAGGAATAAGCTCTGTGCCCCATGGGGTATAAGTACATATACAGTGTAAGTGAGTATGGTAAAATGTTAACTGATCTTATAATAATAACACTCAGCAAATATGCAAATGTGATGTAATGTTTCTTTTGAATAGAGAAAATCCATTTAACATTTTTAATATATATTCCTAAATCAACCCAAAGATTTTTTCTCTACAAAGGAATTATGTGTAATTCTTGTATTTATTTTTTATATAACTGATCTTAAGGCCCCTTTCACACTGGGGTGGGAGGTGCGCTGGCGGTATAGCGCCGCCATTTTTAGAGGTGCTATACTGTCGGAATTGCGGCGGTATTCGGCCGCTAGCAGTGCGGTTTTAACCCCCCGCTAGCGGCCGAAAAAGGGTTAATACCACCCGCAATGCGCCTCTGCAGAGGCGCATTGCGGGCGGTATAGTCGCGGTTTCCCATTGCTTTCAATGGGAAGGAGCGGTGGAGGAGCGGTAAACACACCGCTCCTCTCTGCTCCAAAGATGTGGCTAGCAGGACTTTTGGAGTGGTCCTGCTAGCGCACCACTCCAGTGCGAAAGCCCTCGGGCTTTCACACTGGAGAAACAGCAGCCGCTGTTTAGGCTCGGTTTGCAGGCACTATTTTTAGCGCAATAGCGCCTGCAGAACGCCCCAGTGTGAAAGGGGTCTTACTGAATTTGAACCCAATAAAAAGTTAATGATTTAGGCTTAAAGGGGTTGTAAACCCTCATGTTTTTTCACCTTATTTCATCCTATGCATTAAGGTGAAAAAACACGTTGCTGTACCTGAGCCCTGAATTTCCATGGGTGCGATCCCGCGTTGCTATCCCCACAGTTTCTCGGCTCTTCATTGGATAAATTGATAGCAGCGCAGCCATTGGCTCCTGTTGCTGTCAATCAAATCCAATGACGCGGCCGCCGGGGGGGGGGGGCGGGGCCGAGTCATACACTCGGCGGCTATGGACGCCAGTCAAGTTCCACCACCCCAAATTCGCTCATGCACACTATATTGCCAAACGTATTGGGCCACCCATCCAAATCATTTGGTGGAGGGGGGATTATGGTGTGGGGTTGTTTTTAAGGGGTTGGGCGTGGCCCCTTAGTTCCAGTGAAGGGAACTCTTAAGGTGTCAGCATACAAAGACATTTGGGCAATTTCATGCTCCCAACTTTGTGGGAACAGTTTGGTATGGAATGTTTTTGTAATGCTTCTCAGAGGTGGTTATCTATTGCGGGGAGGAGCCGCGAGAGCCGCCGAGGGACCCCAGAACAGGAGGATCGGGGCCACTCTGTGCAAAACAAACTGCACAGTGGAGGTAAGTATGACATGTTTGTTATTTAAAAAAAAAAAAACGGAACCCATAGTATCACTTTAATGTACACAGGATGTTTTTTTTTGTTGTAAGGGGCCCAGAGGTCCCCAGAGGCCCGGAGGTCCCCAGGGCCCCGGATGGTAACCTCCCTTTTTTATGTATTTTTTATAAAAAAAAATATATTTTTTATTTTATTTATTTTTGTATTTATTTTTATTTATTTTTTGTAAGGGGCCCAGAGGTCCCCAGAGGCCCAGAGGTCCCCAGGGCCCCGGATGGTAACCCCCCCCTTTTTTATGTATTTTTTATTTAAAAAATATATATATTTTTTATTTTTTTATTTATTTTTATTTATTTTTTGTAAGGGGCTCAGAGGTCCCCAGAGGCCTGGAGGAGGTCCCCAGGGCCCCGGATGGCAACCCCCCTATTTATTTATTTTCTAAAAAAAAAAAATTATTATTTTTTTTTTTTATAAATTATTATTTTATTTTTTTTGTAAGGGGCCCAGAGGCCCTGAGGTCCCCAGGACCCCGGATAGCAACCCCCCATTTTTTTGTTCTTTTTTTGTTCGTCAGCACCCAAAGCCCCCCCGACCTCAATAATTTGCGGCGGCAGCACCCCTCTGCTTCTCAATTCGTGGCACCCCCGCTTCTTAATTTGCGGCGGCAGCACCCCCCCCCACCGGTTCTCCTCTGCTCCAGGGGGCCCATACCTGAAGCTGTGTAAGGGGCCCCAAAATTCCTGGTGGCGGGGCCCTGTGTACTGATAAGATAACATAAAGGAGAGTTCAGGGGCAGCTGGAAAAAAAAAATGTTCAACCTCTCCTAAAACGTCCATTTACCAGCAGCAGTGTACATGAAGCCTTAAAATGAATTAAAAATGAAAGCCTTGAAATATCTGGTTTTATCATTTTATAAAAATAACAGGGACAAGTACTATTGTAAAAAAATAAAAAAATAAAAACGAGAAAGAAACATTTATGTATGTTTTCATATACAAGTAAAGCTTAAAATACAGTAGACATAGCAATAGGGCAGATCCAGGCACTCATGTATTAGGAGTTCCTCTAAAATCAAGAAATCCAGGACCAAAGAGTAACCACGTAAAACTGAAATATTGATTTTAGGTGGGTTAAGATTTTTAAGTAGCGGTTAAAAATACTCAAAAGTCCTGCCATGCGGATTATCTCTTTGTATAAATTTGTCTTTCATTTGCTTGTCAGGAAAATATATCCTAGTGAACCTGTTACATGGGAATCAGGAGCACCATGCTGTGGATCAGACTGAAACAATGTAGCAATTACTTGTTGAATTCATTTGGGAAAATTGGTGTTTTCTGTGTCTCCTGATCTACTAAAGAAGAAGAGAAAGTTCCGCTAGCCGGTAAATGTCACTCATTATAGTGGATAAGCTGTGTATAATTTTATACTGGCCAATACAGTGGAACCTTGGTTTACGAGTAACGCGGTTAAGCACTTCAGCCCCGGACCATTTGGCTGCCCAAAGACCAGAGCACTTTTTGCGATTCGGCACTGCGTCACTTTAACTGACAATTGCGCGGTCGTGCGATGTGGCTCCCAAACAAAACATTTAACCACTTGCTTACTGGGCACTTAAACCCCCTTCCTGCCCAGGCCAATTTTCAGCTTTCAGCACTGTCACGCTTTGAATGACAATTGCGCGGTCGTGCGACGTGGCTCCCAAACAAAACTGACGTTCTTTTTTCCCCACAAATAGAGCTTTCTTTTGGTGGTATTCCATCACCTCTGTGGTTTTTATTTTTTGCGCTAAAAACAAAAATAGAGCGACAATTTTGAAAAAGAAAAGCAATATTTTTTACTTTTTGCTATGATAAATATCCCCAAAAAATATATAAATATTTTTCCTCAGTTCAGGCCGATATGTATTCTTCTATATATTTTTGGTAAAAAAAAGTCCCAATAAGCGTTTATTGATTGGTTTGCGCAAAAGTTATAGCGTCTACAAAATAGGGGATAGTTTTTATGGCATTTTTATTAGTGACTGTTCTATGTATTGCCGGGAGCCGACCATTCAATTAATAGCCACGAGTGAGTTTTAAATGACTTTTTTTCCTTCAGAAATGACACTTTGTGCAGGGACAGTTCTAAGCACGGGAAACAAGCGCCACTTTACATGCATATTGCCGAACACCGGACCCGAACCCGAACATACAGTCAATTGTTTGGGTTCGGGTCCGGGACCCAAAAACCCAAAAGTTCGGTACGGACCCGAACTTTACAGTTCGGGTCCGCTCAACCCTACTCTTAAGGCGTCAGAAGACATTATGGACAATTTCATAATCCCAACTTTGTGGGAACAGTTTGGGGATGACCTCTTCCTGTTCTATAATGACTGTGCACCAGTGCACAAAGCAAGGTCCATAAAGACATGGATGAGTGAGTTTGGGGTGGAGGAACTTGACTGGCCTGCACAGAGTCCTGACCTCAACCCCACAGAAAACCTTTGTGATAAATTAGAGCGGAGACTGCGAGCCAGGCCTTCTTGTCCAACATCAGTGCCTGACCTCACAAATGCACTTCTGGAAGAATGGTCAAACATTCCCATAGACACTCCTAAACCTTGTGGACAGCCTTCCCAGAAGAGTTGAAGCTGTTATAGCTGCAAAGGGTGGACCAACTCAATATTGAATGTTGCGCCTCCTCCCATGCTCGCCTCCGGGACTTTTCCCGAGCCTCTCCTACCCTATGGAACTCTATACCCCAATCTGTCCAACTATCTTCTACTCTGTGTGCTTTTAGATGATCCCTGAAAACACTCCTCTTCAGAGAAGCCTATTCTGCCCACACCTAACATCTGTACTTAAATTTTCTCCATCAGTTCATCCCCCACAGTTATTACCTTTTGTATCACTTGACCCTCCCTCCTAGATAGTAAGTTGTAACGAGCCGGGCCCTCTGTTTCCTCCTGTAATAAATTGTATTGTAACTGTACTGTCTGCCCTCACGTTGTAAAGTGCTGTGCAAACTGTTGGCGCTATATAAACCTGTATAATAATAATAATAATCAGGGCTTTTTTTCTCAGAGAATAGGTACAGGAACTTCCCCTCTCCAAGTCACCCCTGGTCTTTGCCCCTACCCACCTTTGAGCACCGTCCCTTGGTTCCACCACCTACCCACCTCCCGGTAAAACCCTTTTTTAGGGGAATACAGAACCAAATATCATTTGTGGTGCTAAGCAATTTGAATGGAATTTGTTAATGATAACAAGATGAGCAGTAAAATAGATCCCCTGCAGCCAGTAACAATAGACCCCCAGCAACAATAGATCTCCCCCAGCAATAATGGACTGCCAGCATCATAAGACCCACCTCAAGCAACAATAGATTCCCCACCAGACTCTGCAACACACCCAAGCACCACTTATCATTACATACATTCAGTGGGAGAGGTGCCGGACCTGCGTTCCCCCACGTTCCCGCTGAAAAAAAGCCCTGATAATAATAATAATAATAATAATTGAACTAGCCAGCCACAATTAGTAGCATAGCCACAATACTCCAGGTCTTGTGTCGAGGAACTTCTCCTGTGCACACTGACCACAGGGGGTCAATCGCCAGGCACTGCCCCCAATCACAGAACACCTTGGACGAGATGGAGGCAGTGATGTCACCGCCCCTCCACTCTACATTCATCCAATCAGAAAATGACTTGTATCTTCACAAAAAAATAAATACAAAGTGCGGTGTGCAGAAGCCGCTTGGCAAAGAACCTTGAAGATAGCAGCTATCACTGTAGTATCACCAATTATTACAGTGATTGTCAGCTTTCCCAGTGGCCCCTAAGGCATGAAATATGCATATTTGCATTGGTTCAAGCTAGACCAACCAATAAAGATCATACCTGGAGTTGACTTTAATTATTGCAAATTTTCATGAATCCCCTACAGTGTAACCTTGGATTAAGAGCATAATCGGTTCCAGGAGAATGCTCGTGATGCAAAGTACTCGCATATCAAAGCGAGTTTCCCCATTGAAGTCAAAATAATTTGTTCCGCATTGACTTCAATGGCATGCAATACCGCATGTGGCCAGAGGTGGGGGGGCGCCGGAGAGCATCGGAGACACTCGGAAAGGCCAGAGGACACCTCGGCTGAACTCGGAAAACCTGAGCATTTCCGAACGGCTCCGAGTGGCGCAGTTCGGCTCTGCCGCCCCCCCACCTCAGGCCAAACGTGGTATTGCACACCGCTTTGGCTTGAATCCTGCTCGTTTTGCGAGGCAACACTCGCAAACCGAGTCAGGATTTAAAAAAAATACAGTGCTCGTATTGCGAAACGCTCGTTAACCGCGTTTCTTTGCAATCCGAGGTTCCACTGTACTTCTAAATAACATTTGATCTAAAATTTAATTTAATGACAACCATACCGTAGTTATTCATAAACAAAGTATTACTGCTCTTTTAAGGAGTTCTGTTGACATGAATAAGACACTGGAAAAATAAAGGTTTGAAATGAGCTCTTGTACACTTGGGAAACAAGTTTCTCCGCAGATACATCCAACATCAATAATTATAAGGAATGGTGCCATACAGTCCTTTAACAGATCAAACAATCCCTAATTTGAAGTCGTCTATCACAGCTCTGTCTCCATGTGAAAGCTGGTCACAGAAGATCAAGATGCTTTTTATAGACTCGTCACCTAAGAGCCATAAAATTCACTTACTAACCTGAAACTGCTCATTGTGTGTATGTTGACTCTATAAATAATAGTGTAATGCAGCTTTTCTCAACCTATTTAATGCTGAGAAACCCTCAAATTAACTTTCCGGTCTCAAGGAACCTCTGCTAATAATTACTATATCTACAATTTACCGTATATTAGCATGATGGTCAGTAGGAAGAATGATCCTTTCATTTGTGATCAGTGAGGAGTACCCCCACTAAGCGATAGCTAAAAAGTTTATTGGTATCAGTGGCTAATTACCGTATATACTCTAGTATAAGCCAAGTTTTTTAGCACATTTTTTTGTGCTGAAAATGCCCCCCTCGGCTTATACTCGAGTCACCTTTTTGCACCTGATCTCCCGAACTTTGGGGACCCTGGACCCCAAACTTGCCCCACTCTTCCTCTGCACGTGTGCAAAGTTTTTTGTCCGGGGGAGCTACGGCCGGTGAGCACCGATTTTTCAAAGCCGGGCACCCCTTCCATAGACTCCCTTGTTAAACGTCAGTCTAGTCATGGGCACAGTGAGGCATGGACACAGTGAGGCATGGACACAGTGAGGCATGCACATGGACACAGTGAGACTGCTATGGGCACAGTGAAGCTGCAAATGGGCATTGCTGACCCTCTTTTCCGCTTACAGTAGCTGCTGCATTCTCACCCTAGTCAATAAGTTTTCCCATTTTTTTGTGGTAAAATTAGGTGCCTCGGCTTGTATTCGGGTCGGCTTATACTCGAGTATATACGGTATACGAGAGGCAAAAATTGTTTAAGAAACCCCTAGCAACCTCTGGAGGAATCTTAGGCCCCTTTCACACTGAGGCGTCGGCGGTAAAGCGCCAATATTTTTAGCATCAGAGGGGGGCAGGGTCACCCGCACATCACTGGGAAAGCCCGGGTTTCCCCTTGCATCAGAGGGAGGACCCCGGAGAGGAGAGATCATCCATCGCTGGACCCCGGAGAGGAGATAACCCATCGCAGGATACCGAGAGTGGATTATCACCGCTGGAATTTTTTAATTTTTTTTTTTATTTTTAATAAAGGACTTTTCCCAACGGTGTCTGTGTGTTTTTTTAAAAATTTTTACACTTTCTTTGTGAAATGCTAGGTTTACAATGTACTCCTTACCAATTCACATAGGGGGGGCGGGATCTGGGGGTCCCCTTTGTTAAAGGGGTCTTCCAGATTCCGATAAGCCCCCTGCCCGCAGACCCCCAAAACCACCGGGCAAGGGTTGTGGGGATGAGGCCCTTGTCCCCATCAACTTGGGGACATGGTGCTTTGAGGGGTCACAGACCCACAAAGCATCCTCCCCATGTTGAGGGCATGTGGCCTGGTACGATTCAGGAGGGGGGGCACTCTCTCCCCCCCTCTTTTCCTGCGGCCTGCCAGGTTGCGTGCTCGGATAAAGGGTCTGGTATGGATTTTTGGGGGGAACTCCATGCCATTTTTTCTTAAAATTTGGCGTGGAGTTCCCCTTAAAATCCATACCAAACCTGAAGGGCCTGCTAATTGAATTTGGGGGGACCCCCCCTTTTTTTTTTTATCAATGACTTTTCTCTGTATTGCCGGGAGCCGACAACTCATTATAGCCGCGAGTGCTTTCAGATGACTTTTTTTTTCCTTCAGAAATGACAATTTCTGCAGGGACAGTTCTAAGCACGGGAAACAAGCGTGACTTTACAGGCATACTATACACACCCCCTAGGTACGAAATTTAAAGGAATATTTCACTTTTATTGTTTCACTTTAAGCATTATTAAAATCACTGCTCCCGAAAAAACACCAGTTTTTAAAACTTTTTTTTGCATTGATACATGTCCCCTGGGGCAGGACCCGGGTCCCCAAACACTTTTTATGACAATAACTTGCATATAAGCCTTTAAAATTAGCACTTTAGATTTCTCCCATAGACTTTTACAGGGTGTTCTGCGGCATTTCAAATTTGCCGCGAACACCCCAAATTGTTCGCTGTTCGGCTAACGGGCGAAGAGCCAATGTTCGTGTCGAACTCGAAGATCACCCCTAGTGATGTATGGCTAAACTAAGTTTTTGACAGATTGTTAAATCTGACTATGACTGCACTAGGATTCTTTGAGCTCTTTTATTTCAAAGCCACTGTTTCAAAAATTTTGAGTCTTTTTAATTTCTGATAAAGTACCATTGAATTGGTGTACGGCCAATGTAGTGCCTATATTACAGTAAGAAAAAAGGAATCAAAGTACAGACTGCAGACCACATAGAACAGTTTTTGCTAGAAAACAATATTTTAAGCAATAGTCAGCATGGATTCAGGAAAGACTGTGTCAAACAAATATGATTTCTTTTTATGAGGAGGTAAGTAAAACTTTGGACAGAGGGGTGGCGGTGGACGTGGTATATTTGGGATTTGCAAAAGCGTTTGACACGGTTCCCCCCACACGGCTCATGTGTAAAGTAAAGTCTACAGGCTTGGAAAGATCAGTTTGTAAATGGATAGAAAACTATCTAAAAGAACAAATTCAGAGAGTTGTGGTTAGAGATTCTTACTCTGAATGGTCTGAGGTTATCAGCGGTGTACCCCAAGGTTCAGTGTTGGGTCCCTTACTTTTTGATATATTTGTGAGCTACTGATGCTTTACCTTCAATACTTTGAGTCATCGACTCCCCCATTTCTTGACACTCAAAGGAACAGAAAGTGAGAAAAGACTCCCCAGTAGGGTTGTATTATGGTTGCCACCTTTTCTTCAAGTCAAACTCGAACACTTTACCGGCGCACAGCAATTTTTTACATCTGAATCAACAGAGTTCCCCTTTTACATCTGAACTCGCAGAGTTCCCTTACACTGTAAGGGGGGACTCTGCAAACTCTGATGTAAGGGAGAACTCTGGGGACTCTAAAATAAGGTATGCCTTGGGAACCCTGATTTAAGGGGGAACACTGAGAACTCTGATGCACGGAAAGGACTCTGATGTAAGAGGGAACACTGTGGCCTCTGGTGTAAAGGGGAACTCTGATGTAAGGGGTGCTATGAGAACCCTGATTTATCTTAGTGTACTCACTCAGAGGCAGGAAAGAGAAGGGGGGAGACTTCGGTCACAGACAGGGATGGATAGTGAGTTCACTGACCCCTTGGCAGTCAGCACCTCTCATCCAGATGTATCTGAGGCTGCTGGACTTCAAATTTCCGGCCCGCACTTTCCTTTTCTGAGGCACAGCCCTGGGGATTGAAAGTGTGGGCAAACACAGAGGGATAAGGGCAGGGGGAAGAGGAGCAGATCGAGCCCTCTCCCCTCTCCCATCTGTATGTGGGGGGATTGTTAGTGCTGGCTTTGGGCAGTGTGAAAGAGAATGTAACAGACACTCTCGGCTTAGACAACTGGAGCCAGCAACCCTGCTGGGAAGCCATAGTCCAGTCTGAATATTGTGTCCGGGTCTCAGGCAGTTTGAAACCAGGACACATGATTCCAAACCCGAACTGTCCGGGTAAATCCTGGACAGGTGGCAACCCTGGGTTACAGGCTAAAGTCAAAGATGAGGTTTAGTTAAAAAAAACAAAACATTTATTTTTTTCTTCCCCTACATTAGTTACATCACTTACCTGTAAGGAAGGACATCCCATAATGTGCAGGCTGATCGATCCTGTAGAAACCTTCACTGTTCTGCCATGTCCTCTTCCTTCTGCTGAACTTCTGGTGCTGTGGTGGGCTTTCAGTCACCGGCTCTCTGCTCTGCCCCCCCCCGCCCAGACTCATTGGAGCGCTGGGGTGTGGTGTGGGTGGCTCGCTGAGAGGGTGAGCTGGGGATCCCGACCAAATGGTCATGATCTTTCCTGAGCCTGAACCGGCTCTGTGATGTCAGCCGACAGCAGGCTTCAGCCCGCTGCCTGCTGAAAACGGGTCACAGGAACGAACTGCTCTAAGGAGGAGTCCAGCCAAAAGAGCTGCAACTCAAACCATTTGTGCTGGATTTTCATTCGTCATTAAGAATTACTGGCACCACCACGCACCTGCAAAAGGACAGCGCATTTTTGTACATTGCAGCAAAGCAAGCAATATTGGATGTGTTCCGCAAGTGCACAGGTGTGAATGAAACTTAATAGAGCCTCAGAAAGCAATACAAAACTCAACATGGTTCTAACCCTTTCATGGTAAAGCAAAAAAATAAGATTTGTCTGAACAGCTTTACAATGCAGTTGTAAGCATTTAGGCCTCTGGCAAGCACCCTACTGGCATTGAGTACAAAAAAAAGCATGAATTGTGGCAAAAGGCTGACTACACCTGATGGCAGTCGGTGGATGAAGTGATGAAGCTGAGTAACCTAAAAGTTGGATGTGATATTTTAGCTGTGGCTGCCTATAGCTTATTTTTGATGCGCCTGTCATGATCATGAGTCTTCATTTCTATTAGGGAAAGCAAGCAGTGCCAGCTGGTGCTCAATATATTCTGGGGGGGGGGGGCGGAAAACTAACTCCACCCCCCCGGTGGGAGACAGACAGGAAGGCGGAGATCCCCCCTGCTTGGGAGGCGGACAGGAAGGCGGTAATCAGAGGCCTCCATACCTCAGGAGGCAGATGGTAGGGCTGCTGCTCCTCGCTCTGGGGCTGTTGCTTCTCCTTCCTGCCAAACAAGAAACGGGTCCTGAGACCCGATTGGCTGGGAGTCCTAAGACTCTCTGGCCAATCGGGTCTCAGGACCCACTTCCTGATTAGCCGGGAGGAGAATCAGGAAGACAATAGCTAATATTAATTTGCTTTTGTCACACAACTGGGTGGGCTCAGGGCGCAGTGCTCTGCCCTTTTTCTAAGCCAATTAGAGCCTCTGGCTCTAATCATATGCTTTAAAAAAAAACAAAAAAACATTGAAATCCATACGTCCGGCGCCCTGCATGGACATTAGGGGCCGGGCGCATGGATTAGGGGGGCGGCGCCCCTGCGCCCCATATGGATGGGCCGCCACTGAAAACAAGAGTGAAAGGTTCAGGAGCAAGGGCTACCGTGGTTTATATCGGGTTGGCCAGTAACTGGGGAACTGGAGCTTACGGATCTTCCACAAAACTCACCCCCCTGCTTACAAGAAAATGTTTCCAACATTACTGAATATCTTCTTGTGCATTAACAAATACCTTGACTGCTGAAGGTGCTGGTTGACACTCTGATCAGTAGGTCAGTACTAGGGATGAGCTTTGAGTTCGACTCAAACATTGCCTGTTCGCCCGTTCGCTGAACAACGAACAATTTGGGGTGTTCGCGGCAAATTCGAAAAGTCTATGGGAGAAATCTAAAGTGCTAATTATAAAGGCTTATATGCAAGTTATTGTCCTAAAAAGTGTTTGGGGACCCGGGTCCTGCCCCAGGGGACATGTATCAATGCAAAAAAAAAGTTTTAAAAACGGCCGTTTTTTTAGGAGCAGTGATTTTAATAATGCTTAAAATGAAAAAATAATAGTGAAATATTCCTTTAAATTTCGTACCTGGGGGGTGTGTATGATATGCATGTAAAGTGGCGCATGTTTCCCATGCTTAGAACTGTCCCTGCACAAAGTGTCATTTTTGAAGGAAAAAAAGTCATTTAAAACTCACTCGCGGCTATTAATGAATTGTCGGCTTTTATCAATACATAGAAAAGTCATTGATAAAAAAAAAAAAGCGTGGGGGTTCCCCCAAATTCAATTACCAGGCCCTTTAGGTCTGGAATGGATATTAAGGGAAACCCCGCGGCAAATTTAAAAAAAATGGCGTGGGGTTCCCCCTAAATATCCATACCAGGCCCTTGAGATCTGGCATGGATTTTAAGGGGAACTCCACCCCAAATTTAAAAAAAAATGGCGTGGAGTCCCCCCAAAAATCCATACCAGACCCTTATCCGAGCACGCAACCTGGCCGGCCGCAGGGGAAGAGGGGGGGACGAGAGAGCGGCCCCCCCTCCCTTCTGAACCGTACCAGGCCACATGCCCTCAATATGGGGAGGATGTCCCCATGTTGATGGGGACAAGGGCCTCATCCCCACAACCCTTGCCCGGTGGTTGTGGGGGTCTGCGGGCGGGGGGCTTATCGGAATCTGGAAGACCCCTTTAACAAAGGGGACCCCCAGATCCCGGCCCCCCCTATGTGAATTGGTAAGGGGTACATTGTACCCCTACCATTTCACGAAGAAAGCGTCAAGAAATGTAAATAAAAACACACACACCTTGAAAAAGTCCTTTATTAAAAAAAAAATATATAATAAAAAAAAAAAAACATTCCAGCGATGAAATCCAGTGTCCCGCGGCGATCCTGATGTCCAGTGCTGTCTGTCATTGGTTGTGCCTGTGCGGACCTGATGGGGAACTTCCTCCGCTGTGTTTTATATGTATAGACCCGCCCCTTCTAAAGTTCCCCATTAGGTCCGCTCAGCGGACCAGATGCGGAACATGAGAAGGGGCGGGTCTATACATGTATTACACAGCGAATGAAGTTCCCCATCAGGTCCGCCCCCTCGGTATGTCCGACCCCGCCTACGTCATTGGCCTGAGCGGGGAACTTCCTTCACTGTGTAATTTAAATTTACACAGTGAAGGAAGTTTCCCGCTCAGGCCAATGACGTAGGCGGGGTCCGACATACCAAGGGGGCGGACCTGATGGGGAACTTCTCTCACTTTGTAATACATGTATAGACCCGCCCCTTCTCATGTTCTGCATCTGGTCCGCTGAGCCATATTAGGATAAGGATGTCACAGGCATCAACACCAGTGGCGGAACTACCAGGGTCACAAAGGTCGCACTTGCGACCGGTCCCGGCATTCGGCCACCGCGGGGACGCCCCAAGGCGGCAGGAAGGGGGCCGCTGCAGAACATGTGAATGGGTCCTGCTGCATGGTTTACACTGCTGCAACCCCAAAGTCGAGCGGCTTCCTACTGACTTGCTTGTGATTTTCTTGCAGCTTTTGTGATTTGACATTGCATTCTATGGCACTCAAATCGCACCAGAATTGGCGTAAAGTAGCACAGGAGCCTTTTTTTCTTTTTTGCCACTTGAGTCGCATTGATTATGATGGCACCCATTTGAATGAATATGTTTTCACTTGTCATGCAACTTTATGGGTTTGAGTTACTGGTGAATCTGGTACAGCTGTGCATAGTAATTAATCAGCTTCTAGATTTTATTGTCAATGCTAAAGGCCGGGTTCACACTGGTACGACAAATGCTCCGACATTGGGAGCTCATGTCGCATGACGTGTGCAAATCTATGGTTTCCTATGGGAGTCGTCTTAACTGGTCCGACACATCTCCTGAACCATACCAAGCCACATTCCCTCAACATGGGGGGGGGTGTGCTTTGGGGCAGGGGGGAGAAAAACCAGCAGGAGGGAGAAGAGCCGGAGAGGGGACAAGAAATCAAAAGAGACGCCGGAGATGATTTAATAAAATACTTTGTCAAAAACGTGTGTACTGTATTTATTTCTTGACACTTTTTTTAGGTGAATGAGTAGGGGTACAATGTACCCCATAATTATTCACATAGGGGAGAGGGCCGGTATCTGGGGGCCCCCTTGTTAAAGGGGGCTTCCAGATTTTGATAAGCCCCCTGCCCGCAGACCCCGTCAACCACCAGCTAGCGTTGTCAGGAAGAGGCCCTTGTCCTCATCAACATGGGGAAAAGGTGCTTTGGGGTGGGGGGGGCCTGCCCCAAAGCTCTCATGTTGAGGGCATGAGGCCTGGTATGGTTTCCTGACCTGCCGGGCTACATGTTCGGATAAGGGACTGGTATTGATTTTCGGGGGAACCCCATGCCGTTTTATTTTTTTTATTTGGCGTGGAGTTTCCCTTCAAGATTCTCAGAGCACAAGTCGCATGCCAAAGTCGGATCAGTTAAGACGATGATCTGACTTTGATCCGACTTCAATGATATTCAATGGGCTGAAGTAGGATCAAAGTTGGACCAAAGTAGTGCAGGAACCTTTTTCAAAGTTGGACCGACTTGTGTCGGACCAGTTAAGACGGCCATCATAGGGAACCATAGATTTATACTACAGTATGTGCTCCCAATGTCGGAGCGTTTGTCGTGCAAGTGTGAACCCGGCCTTATAGAACAAGCTAAACTTAGAAGCTTATTGGTTACTATACACAGCTGCACCAGATTCTGTGTGTTCCAGTCTTAGTAAATCTCCCCCTATGTGTCGTAAGTCGCATTATAAGCTGCAGGCATCATCCCGGTACAACCACTTGAAGTCCTGTGACGTACCAGGTAAGTGGCTGGTCGGCAAGTGGCAAAGCAAACTCACCCATCCATCCATGTCTCCATGATTTATTTTGCTGAGAAATGATTTTGAAAAACACCCCCTAGCATTTCTGGCTGTGGAAGTCTCGAGCAAGGGCAGATTATTCATGTAACATTGAATTCCTGGAATCGATCTGCCCTTAGCTCAGACATGCAGACAGGAAAAGTGCTTTGCTGAGAAAACTCCTCCTGCTCTCCTCCCCTCCTGAAGACTCTTAGGAAGTATGACATAATTATCCTAGGCCTGGAGACCAGAAAGTAACTGAAGAAACGTAAAAAAAAAAGTTTAAACCATGTAAATATAATACACTTTCCTATCTATGTACTAATGGTAGCATAAGGATTAAAAAGAATCCATGTTGATTAACCACTTCGTACCCGGGGCCATTTCTGACACTTTTATTCCTACATGTAAAAATCAACTTTTTAAATTTTAAATGGTGGGTGTTGTCATTTTTTATGTCACATGGTATTTACGCATCGGTTTTTCAAAAGCAAATTTTTGGGGGAAAAAAAACACTTTCATGAATTAAAAAAACAAAAAAAACATTAAAGTTTGTTTTTTGAATAATGTGAAAGATGATGTTATCCCAAGTAAATAGATACCAAACATGTCACGCTTTAAAATTGCGTCTGCCCTTTGAATGGTGACAAACTACGATAAATTCATCAGGGTCCTGATTATCAGTGCAGCCTCAACAGTGCCCA
Organism: Rana muscosa; assembly: GCA_029206835.1. NCBI lineage: Eukaryota > Metazoa > Chordata > Amphibia > Anura > Ranidae > Rana > Rana muscosa. The sequence goes on from CM055118.1 coordinate 445,619,011, forward strand.
TCAGTGCTGCCAATCAGTGCCCATCAGTGATGCCTGCCAGCGCCCATCAGTGCCACATATCAGTGCAGCCTCATCAGTGACCTTAAGTGCTGCCCCATCAGTGCCGCCTCATCAGTGCAGCATATCAGTGCCATCAGTGCTGCCTATTAGTGCCCATAAGTGCACCTATCAGTGCCCATCAGTGCCACATCTACACTGATAATCAGGGCACTTATTATCAGTGTCCTGACTATCAGTGCAGCCCCAACAGTGCCCATCAGTGCTGCCAATCAGTGCCCATCAGTGCTCCCTGTCAGTTTCCATCAGTTAGGCCTGTCAGCGCCCATCAGTGCTGACTATCAGTGCCTATCAGTGCGGCCTCATCAGTGCCCAACAGTGTGGCCTTATCAGTGCCCATCAGTGCAGCCTATCAGTGCCCATCAGTGCAGCCTCATCAGTGCCATCAATTCTGCCTATTAGTGCCCACTGCCTATTAGTGCACCAATCAGTGCCACCTATCAGTGCCCTTCAGTGCCACATCTACACTGATAATCAGGGCACTGATCATCAGTGTCCTGACGATCAGTGCAGCCCCAACAGTGCCCATCAGTGCTGCCAATCAGTGCCCATCAGTGCTGCCTGTCAGTTCTCATCAGTGCAGCCTATCAGTGCCCATCAGTGCAGCCTCATCAGTGCCCATCAGTAATGCCCCATCAGTGCTGCCTCATCAGTGCCCATCAGTGCAGCCTATGAGTGCCATCAGTGCCACCAGTGCTGCCTATCAGTGCCCATAAGTGCACCTAGCAGTGCCACCTATCAGTGCCCATCAATGCCACATCTACACTGATAATCAGGGCACTGATCATCAGTGTCCTGACTACCAGTGCAGCCCCAACAGGGCCCATCAGTGCTGCCAATCAGTGCCCATCAGTGCTGCCTGTCAGTTCCCATCAGTGATGCCTGTCAGTGCCTATTAGTAATGCCCCATCAGTGCCGCCTCATCAGTTCCCATCAGTACACCCTATTAGTGCTGTCTATTAGTGCCACCTATCAGTGCCCATCAATGCCACATCTACACTGTTAATCAGGGCACTGACTATCAGTGCAGCTTATCAGTGCCTATCAGTGCAGCCTATCAGTGCCCATCAGTGCCTATCAGTGCAGCCTATCAGTGCCCATCAGTGCAGCCTCATTAGTGCCATCAGTGCAGCCTCATCAGTGCCCATCAGGGAAGAAGAAAATATACTTAATTGCAAAACTTTATAGCTGAAACTGAGAAAAATGTTTGTTTTGTTTTTTTCCATAATTTTCAGTCTTTTTTTGTTTGTTTAGCAAAAAATAACAAACCCCAGTGGTGATTAAATGCCACCAGAAGAAATCTCTATCTGTCTCAAAAAATGATAAAAATTTTGTTTGGGTACAGCGTTGCATGACCGCGCAATTGTCATTCAAAGTGCGACGGCGCTGAAAGATGAAAATTGGCCTGGGCAGGAAGGGGGTGAAAGTGCCCGGTATTCAAGTGGTTATTGCCCACATATCCATCTATGGGCAGCCAAGGTTTCTGTGCCGAGGGCACGCTTATTGCGAGCTCCCAGCGCAGTGACCAAGCTGTCATAAACAGCACCCGGTTCCTAATCACGTGACCACAGCGCCAGCCAATCACCACGGTCACATGCTCACTGAGTCTTTTCTACCCCCCGGGCTTAAAGACCCTGTTAAAGTGACTCCAGGGCTGGGCGGGAAGGGGTTACATGAAACTGAACACATAACTGAACACATAGGAGGAATATATCTAAAAGTAGACAAGAATACAAAGAAAACTCAATAAAAAAAGATAAAAAAAAAAAAAAGTGGACAAGAAGCCATTATAAATAATGTTTATTTTCAGAAATCCCACAGCAGTGCCAAGTCAAGAATCTATATTCTTGTGAAGGTGCTGAAACGTCTTTTCAAAAAATAAAAATAAAAAATAAAAAAAAAGATAGCTCATAAAATCTGATCTCATCGTCTAATAACAGTATGTAAAGCCAAAGCTGTATCAGTTTGTAGATATTTTCTGTACGTTGCTGTCTTTATGTAAACGTACAAAAGGGATTTTGTGCCAAAAGAAACTATTTCATTGGAAAATAACTTCTTTTAGTGACTTTGCTACCATGGAGATTTTTTTTTTTTTGATTTTTTTTTTTTTTGCTTTTTAACTCCTTAGAGTTTTTGCTGACCACTGAACTGTTGAGGTGCAGAAAATGCAACCCAGCTAAAAAGCTAAACATCACAAAAGGGGCTTTTAAGAACATCACAAAAGGCCTTTACAGCACAATGGTGTCTCCAATGAACGTGTTTCTGTTTCAATGGCAATTCAAACAAGTAGCAACGGAGATAGATAGATAGATAGATACACTATATTGTCAAAAGTATAGGGACGCCTGCCTTTACACACACATGAACTTTAATGGCATCCCAGTCTTAAGCCCCTCGTACACACGGTCGGACTTTTTGCCAACAAACTTCATTTTGAGCAAGTTTGACAAAAAATCCGACCGTGTGTACGCTCCATTGGACAAACTTTTTTGGTTTTCATCGGACAAATGTTCGGTCTGCAAACAGACAAACTTTTCGCCAACAAAAGTCCGATGGAGCAAAGTCCGACCGTGTGTACAGAAATCCATCAAACCTTTGTCCGAAGTACAAATACGCATGCCCAGAATAAATGTTAAAATCAACCAACAATAGCAGAAGTTGACCAAAGGGTGGCGGTAAAGAGCAGAAAAGAGCAGAAAAACCACGTGATGTTGGAAAAGTTTTGGGAAAGTTTGCAGAAAAGTCCTGCCGTGTGTATGCTATGGGTGTGCCCGGCCAACTCCCTTCGAACAAAAATCCACAGAAAAGTTTGTTTGAAGTCCAACCGCGTGTACAAGGCTTTAGTCCGTAGGGTTCAACATTAAGTTGACCCACCATTTGCAGCTATAACAGCTTCAACTCTTCTGGGAAGGCTGTCCACAAGGTTTTAGGAGTGTGTCTATGGGAATGTTTGACCATTCTTCCAGAAGGGCATTTGTGAGGTCAGGCACTGATGTTGGACGAGAAGACCTGGCTCACAGTCTGCGCTCTGATTCATCCCAAAGGTGTTCTATTGGGTTGAGGCCAGTCAAGTTCCTCCACCCCAAACTCACTCATTCAATTATGGACCTTGCTTTGTGCACTGGCCAAATCATTTGGTGCAGGGGGGATTATGGTGTCAGGTTTTTTATTAGGGGTTGGGCTTGGCCCCTTCGTTCCAGTGAAGGGAACTCTTAGGACGTCCTCATACCAATACATTTTGGACAATTTATTGCCAACTTTGAGGGAACAGTTTGGGGATGGCCCCTTCCTGCTCCAACATAACTGCACACCAGTGCACAAAGCAAGGTCCATAAAGACATGGATGAGCGAGTTTGGGGTGGAGGAACTTGACTGTCCTGCACAGAGTCCTGACCTCAACCCAATAGAACACCTTTGGGATGAATTAGAGCGGAGACTGGGAGCCAGGCCTTCTCGTCCAACAAAAGTTCCTGACCTCACAAATGCGCTTCTGGAAGAATGGTCAAACATTCCCATAGACACACTCCTAAACCTTGTGGACAGCCTTCCCAGAAGAGTTGAAGGTGTTATAGCTGCAAAGGGTGGGCCAACTCAATATTAAACCTTACGGACTAAGACTGGGGTGTCATTAAAGTTCATGTGCCTGTAAAGGCAGGCGTCCCAATACTTTTAGATAAAAGTGTGTATAAGGGCGCTCTGAGTAACCAACCAAGCAGATATCAGTCTATGTAGAAATAGAAGAGGGTCTTCATGCACTTCCGGCAACACTTGAAGAGAGAAGCAGACTCTGGAAGTAAAATGGAAAGAAAAAAAGGCGCCTCTAAGTGCAGAAGTTGAAGCTGAGTTGAAGCTGTTATAGCTGCAAAGGGTGGGCCAACTCAATATTGAACCCTACAGACTAAGACTGGGATGCCATTAAAGTTCATGTGTGTGTAAAGGCAGGTGTCCCAATACTTTTGACAATATAGTGTAGATAGATAGATAGATAGATAGATAGATAGATAGATAGATAGATAGATAGATAGATAGATAGATACTGGGCTTTTTTTCAGCTGGAACTTGGTGGAACTCAGTTCCACCACCTCTGGCTCAGCCCCTCTGCTCCCTGCTGACCACTATTACTTGAAAACACAAAAGTCCGTCTTCTATGCTTACAAGTGACAGCTTGTTCCCCAACAGCTCCCGCAGATCAGATCTCCTGAGTGGCTCCCACTGAGTGAAGGATGGGGACAAGGGAGATGCAGGTACACGGGGTGCAGTGCAAATGCCAACATCACCATTGGATGATCTCCCCGCAAGTGAGAGAGGTGGAGCCAACTACAGCATGCGGGGAGGTACTAGAGCTGGCTGGGTGCTTCAGCTCAATACAGCAATAAAAATAAGACATGTGGAAGATGGTGGAGCTTTTAAAGTGGTTGTAAACCTGGATTTTTTTTTTTTTAAAACACCTGCAAGACAAAGCCATAATTAGCTAGTATGACTAGCATACTAGCTCATTATGCATTACTTACCTTAGATTGAAGCCCCCGAAGCTGTCCTCGTCTCCCCCTCCAGCTGCAGCCATCGCTTCACAGATACTCGGAAGGTTACTTCCGTGTATCGCAGCTCCGGCCAATCACAGTGATTGGCCGGAGCGGCGAAGACGTCACTATGCGCAAGCGCGCGGGAGCCGGCAAATCCGGCAAAGCCGGATTTGTGAATGGGGATTCTGACTGTGAATGCCCCGTTGTCTACGGCGCGCATGCGCCTTAGACAACGGTGTATACCTTTTGGCAAATATCTTCTAAACCGTGTAGGTTTAGGAGATATTGCAAACACCTACAGGTAAGCCTTAATCTAGGCTTACCTGTAGGTGTAACTTCCGGGGGGAGGGTTTACAACCACTTTAAGGAGATGGGGGCAGTAGAGGAGGGTTGTATGTAGAGGTCAGAGCTGAAGAGGGGTAATTGTGAGATGTGGATTGGGGATGCAGAGGTAGGCAGCTGTGGAAGAAAGCTGAATTCTGCACACTGTGTGTAGCGCACCCCTGAACCCTGCACTATTTACATAGCACACCCTGAACTCTGCAGTCTGTGTGTAACTCCCTCCTGAACTCTGCACTCTGTACATTTTGCACTCCTGGTATTTAATGACCCTGTTAAGACCCTCCCACTGTTAGTGAAATGTGACCACACCCACTATTTCATGTGGTTTGGAGGGTGTGTGTAAGGGATGGGGGGGGGGGGGGTCGTGATTGAGTTCTTGTACCTATTTTCCGAGAAAAAAAGTCCTGTATAGATAGATAGATAGATAAGAGAATGGCTAGGTTCACATCTATGCTCGTCTGGAAGGCGTGCAAAATTGCATGCTTTCCCAACCCACGCAGAAATGGCTCCTCCCATCGCTATTTTTTGCAACCTCCTTGCCAAAAAATGAGTTACTAATTGGCTCCCATTCATTTCAA